>DWON01002990.1:0-19092 GCA_018251015.1 Phocides pigmalion okeechobee
GCGGGACTATCTGCAAATGACAGTATTATGGCCGTACAACAGTGGGCTATACGAATTTTGAAAATTTCAATGGCCCGTCTAGAAAAATAAACGATTTATTGCTGGTTAATTCAGTTGGACAGCTGCCTTCCTTAGTAAAATCTATAGTTACGTATATAGTAGGGCAGGTAAAGACTTTGCATTACAGTGTCCTAATCTCTTTGCATTGAATTAAAATAAAGGTTATGTAGATAGCGTGGGAACTTGATCGATAATAGTTAAAACAAGTAATTAATCTTTTAAATCATAATCATCTACTCATCATCTCATCTCATTTCATGACTATCAGTAACCCATGTGAAATACTCACTCTCGGTAATGTATCGGCCACCAAAAGCAACAAGCCAGGCAATGTGATGGGCTTGTCACTGTTCACTAATTCTGACAAGAGATCATTGGCCAACGGCTCATTGAGATTCAGACTGTCACAGCACCAGCTGAGTATTGATTCTTTGAGACTGCTTGGTAGATTGCTGCGAAATTAAAATAAAATAAATAAAGCAGATAATAAGTATTATATATGTATTATATATTTATTATTTTATGTATTTAATTATGAGGAGATCAAATATTTTTATTATTAAGGTTTTGGAAAAAAAAAAGTTATTAAAGATTTTTAATTGGAAATAAAAAACTTGCTCCGTAACCGATAATGATTTCTCGGATCTCGAACTATAGAATTACTACAGTCAAAATATCACCTGTAAGAAGTCAGTTAACAATATAGTACCTGTCTATCCACATCTCTCTGTTGCTTTCAACGTTGTAGTCGTAATGCAGGCGAGTCCATTCGGCAGCGTCGTTCATGCTGAGGGTGTCATCGAGGGTCGCAGCGCTGCCTCGGCGTCGTGGGGACTCGAGCACCGCCGGCTCGAACGAGCTCGTATTCGAACCTTCCTTCCTTCTGGGGTTAATAATACTATTTGTACTTTGTTAAGCAGGGTTTGTTAAACAGTCAGTCTTGGAGGTTATCAATAGATGACAGACATTTTTTTTTAAGTTTTAAGATTCGATAACATTTGATAAAAGAATTGAACAATATCCTCACCATTCACAATAGAGCAGCAGTTCAGGCTTCTTCGGAAATGTTAATGGGACTGTTGATCTATGAAACTTAAAAGTGAGTTGCTTCCTGTACTATGGTTTTATTAACATATGCATGGTATATATAAACAGAATTATTTACAAAAGGAGCAAAGTTAATGTTAGTTAAAGCTGAATATTTTAATTGATATCTAGAAGGTTCAACTTACGTGATTGAATTCTTTTCGTTATCAATAATCTCAAATTGATCTGGCGTAGCACTATGAGTTGAATTACCGCTGCCATAATGATTCTCCGAGGCTGTACAAGTCAACGGTTTAGCATCTAGTTGTTGTTCTATTGTTGTTCGGACAGAAGATAGTTTGTCACCCGGTATCTGAAGATCGATTTCTTTGTTCTCTGATATAGGACTTGTTAAGGCGTTTAAACTAACAATAGCTGCGTCATACAGTTTTTGAAAGTTGAGTTTTTCAGTTTCTAATGCTATTATTTTTTGTTTCAATAAATCTATTTCCTCAGCTTGAATTAAAAGCTGTAAATAATAATATTGATGAATAACAATAGATATTATTTGCTCTTGTTACTATATATATATATCACTGTTTTAAATACCAATTAATTATTCCTTATTTTTTTACACTTCATTATCCCTGTTTTTTGGTAAAATTATCATATAATAAAATATGTTGCGCTTATCTTAGATGTTAAAAGCAAATTTGTATGTCCATTTGTCTAACTGCAACAATCTTATTCATACATGAAGATTCAGAAATCAAAATATTTCTAAATATTTTTTAATTCCCAGCATAATAAAAAATAAAAATCCTAAACAATAGGTACTGTGGGCAGGAGGAATTACATATAGAAAGTATAAATAAATACTAACTTCATGATTCCAGTCAGTGTCATTATCAATTGACGTCTGGCAACTCACACAAACATTGCTCTCATCAAAATCAGTCTGACATGTTGTATCCATTAGGTGGAGTTCAGTTTCAGTAGATGTATCTATTTTTGGTACATTCATCATAGAATTACCACCCCAGAATAACGATATGAGACCAGCCGGCCGTGGCATATTTAGTCCAACATCATCCCAATCTTCAAATTCCTACACAGATCATATAAGATTAAATAAAAATGGAAAAAATGACACGAGGAATAGTATATGGCTTAATCTATAAAGAAAAAAATTCTAAGCATAAAAATATAAATGATTGATTGAAGTTAATATAACACTATGTACATGATATTAATTGCGTTTTTTCCACATAATTGCTTTAATGCAGTAATGAGCACAACAACATTTATTTTTATGACACCTTCTAATTGTATGTGACTACATAAAGCTCTTAACCTATTACAAGGAGTTGTTTTCCAAGTGCAATCATCATGTAACTTCAACTATTTTATGATTTTAGAAGGAAGAAAGAAAGAAAGATTTCTTTCTTCATCTAAATTCAATATTAAAGAAGACATAAAGCCTATCTCACATTGTATGGAGGTCATTTAAATACTACTCTTAAGGACTTAAGGCACCCATTGTACCTACCAAGTCTTACTATTAACAGTTCTATTACTTAAAAAATTATCAAGTATAGATTAATTTTATATTTGTAACTGACATTACATAAAACATTTGAATTGATCTTAAACATGAAAATATTACCTGATCTGGATTTTCATCCGAAAATGTAATTGAAGTGAGTTTGTAATTTTGCAACAGTAGGTATTCATTAATAAGAAAGTTGAGTGCTCTTTTTTCATGGGGTTTTAAGGATCTCTGGTTGAATTTATCTTTGGCATTCTTATCTAAAGCTGAATCACCATCTGCAACATATTATTTGGATATCAATATAGGCATTTATAAAATAACAAAAGATGTCGAAGAGTAAATTCATTATACTTAATTTTTAAATTTAACATTTGTACATAAACAAAAATACAGAATAATATCATCCAGCAGTAATATCAAGAATGGAATACTGAACTATAATAATGATTGAGTTATTTATTTAATCAAACATGCTGTGTTTCTTGAAGTTAAAATAATAGCAAAGGAGATTCAGGATGTTTGATGTTAAAAAGTTGGCAGTACAATGGACATGCACTACTTCAAACAGGACTGAAGTCTTGTACGGGTTATATGTAGGTGTTACTAGTCTTGAACCCCAAGACAGTCATCTCACTTGTAGCTGACAGCAAAATTTCACCAACCCGAACATAAAAGTAGATTTACGGTATAACATGGTGTTCTGCAGAGGAACTCCGAAACGACAGTGTATGCACACATGTTAATAAGAGTCCCTAAGACATTTGTTTTTATATGTGAGAAGAATAGCAATCGAGCATGCAAACCACCTTATGTTGAGGAGTCGCAGCCCATAGATATCCACATACAACCACAAACATGACAGAAATCCTAGCGGAGTTCGGACATAGATGTGTTGCTACTCTTGAAGACTAAGATGGTCGCCTCGATACAAAGTGTAGCCGCCAACCTCACCTCTCCAACCGAAATACAAGTAATGTTTTACGGTGGATTATGACGGTGGCAGTGGTGCATCCCCGATCGAAAAATAATTTTCCTAACTGTTTAAACAATTACAAAATGGAATAATTATCATAATAATTTTTTCACCTGCAAATTGTGTAAGATTGGCTCGTAAAGCATTAATAGTTTCCTTTGCTTTTCGTAACTCAAACTCTAGAACAGCCACATCGCCTCCACTGCAGCCTCTATCACCTCCACCATCCTCTGAGTAACGCGCTGTGTCTAATGAGTCCAAAGTAGCTTGACTTGGGGAGCGATCTGTTAATTTGTTATATATTTATTAAATAGATATTTAGATATTGACCAAAACAGAAAAAGATAAACTTTGAAATAGCAATATATTTATTTGCTGAATTTAAACATTATACACTAAACAAATATTGTGTATCATCACTTCTGTTATGTACTTCTTCAACTATAAAATTTAGTATTACAGCACTATTTCGACAAACTTTATTTACTATTTGGACAAAACACATTTGTATCAAAAGTAGGTGAGTATGTAAATGATAATGGACATAAAATTGATATTACTTTACTACCATACTACTATTCTTAATATACTTTCATAATATGAGAAACAAAATAAGGTTATATGTAGGACCTTGAATTTAATAAGCAAATCCTTTGTATGCAGCAATTGCTTTGTTATTCGACACAGCCAATGCATGGATTTATACACACTACACTTGGTTAATTAAGTACTAACCTATTTTAAACAAACACAGATTTTTTTTAAATAATAAAGCATATGTTCTTATAACTAAACTTTACATAAACCTTAACATCAGATAGTTTATTGTTATATAATTATTGAAGAGAAGAATTAATTTGTTGGAACTGTAAAATTCGATAATAATTCAAAACCATTCATGTTATTGTATTATCAACAAATTATGAACATGCGATGTATTTAAATTTTGGTTATTAATATTAATTATTTGTATATAATAACTTTAATGGAAACTTTACTTATATCCTAATATACTATTGTGATTTTTCTGTATATAAAATTTGTATTCATCAATTCGCCTGGAGAGAGATCTCCCTTTGCCAAAACTTTAATGTAAATAAATAAGATACGTACGCATCGAGCCTTGCTCTGTTGGTCTTGGAACATGCTGTTCAAAATTTCCTGGATTCGAAAAGAATTCCCTCAGCTGTGGAAGTTCACGCCCGCCTTCCACCAGCTCTGTATGAAGTTCCAGAGCCGTTAGGAAGTAATGGTCTTTCAGAAGCTTCGTTGCTACATCCTCGTAACTTATATGAGAGGATGTAGCGAACGAACTTTCCTCCACATCTTTATATGGATTCATGTTTGTAATGTTTTGTCGTACTTATTATAAAATTCATTCGTTTAACACAGATTATTTACTTCTAATAACAATTACATTTTGTTTAGTTTTCACATTATTTATGTAAATAACTCGTGAATATAAATAACAATGGTCAACATTGGGATTTCCCGTATTAATGAAAAAAAACAGACAATAAGTTGACGTTGTCAATGCAATCTCAATTAAATCACAGATTACTATATTACGATATAGCTATTCACAAATATATTTTTCTTTTTGACTAATTCTTGTCGTATTCGTACACAGATTTTGTCTGTATAATAATGAGGATGAATTTGCATAATTTTTGTTAGAAAATTGCCGTTTGGACATTAATGCGAGTAAGCGCAAAAATATGGCTCCGTAGAACTTGTAGATAGGTATTAATAAAAGTGTATTAGAAAAACTACCGCCCGTTTGAAGTGACACTGACAGTAACAAAGTTGCGTCATGATATGTCAGACGACAGAATTCAAGTAAAGTAGTTGTCATATCTATTGAATTTACGAATTGGTCGTTTAAATTCAAAACCTATTCTAGTTTATTTAAAGCAAAATGTGAAGTATTTGCTGAAATAATTCAATTTAGGATCATACTATTAACATATGCGTAACTGGTGACGCGGATAAACATTTAAATATGGGGGAACAATACTTCAGCTTAAAACAAAAACTCGAGGAATTAGGCTATAATAACTCATTGCCAGTAGACGCAGTGCCCTTGGTAGAATGTCTTCTAGCAGACTTGCTTCAGACTACTCGTAGTTTGCAACACTACATGAATTTATCTAAGGAAGCTCTAATGCAAAGAGATGCTTTGATGTTAGAAGCTGAGCCTTACAAGTGTGACAATGCTAAACTTATTCAAGAGAATAACAAGCTGCACATGGATATAATTCAGCTCAAAGAGGAAGCTTTAAAAGTAAACAAGGATATTAAACGAAAGGTGAAGATCATGTCAGATGAACTTGCTAAGAGAGACGTTACAATAAGTAAGTTACAGCATGAAGTCAGGGATTTAAGCTTAAGAGGTTTGTGTGCAGATACACAAAGCAGCCGTAATAGGAGTAAAAGAAAAGACAGTGGAGACAATCACATATCCAAAACTTGTATCTGTAGTGAGAGGAATAGTCATTTAGAATCTGATATTACCGAGTTAAACAAAAAAGTCCAGTTTCTGCAAGAAAAAAATGATGAATATTGTGATGAGATTGCACAGCTTAGTACTAAAGTTGAAAATAGGGATAGTGAAATAATAAGGTTAAATATATTGCTGGAGGGTGGACGACCTATAACTGCCTTGAAAAAAGACTTCTCTAATGATAAGCCTGATTTAAAAGTACAAAATTTGCTAAAACAATTGAGTGAAATGGATAAAATCAATAATGAATTAAAAAAGGAACATGAGAGAAGTTTAGAAAAGCAACATGAAGCAATGCTCCGTGCATTGAACCTTGCTGATAAAAATAAAAATCTACAGGAAGAGCTACAAAAAGTAGATGCATTAGCACTAAAAGTAGAAGAAGATTGCAATAAGAGATTGGCTACATTAATGAATGAAATGAATGTTATGCAAACAAGAATAGAAAGTCTTACTATTAAAAATACCCAATTGGAGAGAGAAATTTCCCATCAATTGCCTAGAGAAAATTCAGCGAGACTTCTTAAAATTCAGGAATCATTAAATATTGCAGTGAAAGAAAGAGATTTATTGCAACAAGAGATAAAAGATCTAGTAGACTTAAACAAAACCTTGCAAGATAAAATAGTATCTCTATCTCAAGTTAATAGGAATTTTGAAAGTCAAGTGGCATCTCAATGTAAGCATACAGATAACCCAAGATGTATTGTTAAGGATGAACTACAAAAACTACTACAAGATGAAAGAATAAAATATGAACAATACATGAGGAATATACAAGAAAAATTAACAGATACTATAAGTGTCTTTAACAATCACATAAAAAATAAGGATAAGCCATTTAGCCCTACATTAAATGTATCTGCTGAAAATACATTTATAAGAGATTTGCATAAAAAAATATGTGAGAGTGAGCAAAAAATTCTTATGTTAAAAAGAGAAAATGATGAAATACGATGCAGAGTAACTAACAAAGATGATTGTAACAAACAGGGATATCAGGACATTATTAATCACTTGAATGTAGAGAATGCTGAATTATCAAAAGAAAATTTAGCCCTATCGCAACAATTGAGTCAGTATAAAGCAATTAGTTCTTCAAATTATGAAAAAAGTAGTATTTCCAGGGATAATGTAAATAAACTAAGAGAAAGTATTGAGACATTATCAAATGAAATAACATTTTTAAAGAAAGATAAACATGAATACTGTAGTAGGTACAAAGAAGCTATGGAATTGGTGGATAAATTGAAAAGAGATTTAGCATTTAAACAGAGAGAAGTTGAACATTTAGAAGAAGAAAATTGTTCTTACAAAATGACTAACAGAACAGGAAAAGCTTCAGTTGATCAACTCAAAGATGAATGTAATTTTCTAAGGGAACAATTAAAAAGAATACAAACAGAGGTTGTTAAAGAGAAAACATTGGCTAATCAAATTAAAAATATTCAGCTAGAAACTGAAAGAAATAACAATGAATGCACAAATGAATTATTGTCTGTTCAAAAAAAACTTAGTTTATCAAAGGATACAGTTGATGCCTTGGAAAGAAGGTGCAATGAACTTCAGTCAGAAATGTTGATCCTTAAGAACGAGAAAACCAGCCTAATTGATAACATAAGAGTTCTTGACCAAGAGCGGGATAAGCTAGTTTTAGAATTGGATAATAAAACTGAGACTATGAGTGGTCTTGAGAAAAAGATAAAAACTCAGTCATATGATATAAATCAATTAGAAGGTGAAATTACGGATCTTAAAAGAAAACTGAACATGACTAAAGTATCTGAACATAAAATAGCTGATTATGAAACTCAATTGACATTTTTAAATGGTGAAATTTTAAGATTAACACAACAACTTGATACAGCCATAATGGAAAACAAACACCTACAGAATAGTTTGACAGATGCTAATGGAGCATTAAAACTTAATAAAATGGAATTAGATAAATCCAAGAAAGATGTTGAAAGTCTAAAGCAACAATTACAACATTATGTTGCAGAAATAAGGCGAATTGAAGAACTTCTATCTCAGAAAGAAGCTGAGAGATCAGATATGTTGGAGCAGTTTGCAAGCCTCTCAGTAGAAGCAAATATACTAGAAAATACTAACCATTCATTAGAAAGTGAATCAGCTTCAAAATCCTTACAGCTACAAACATATATTGGTCAAATTCAGGGCTTGGAATCAAAGCTGATTGAAAAAGAAAATATTATTGATAGTCAGTCCAGTCGCATAGCAGCAATGACATGTAAGATAACAGCATTAGAGAATGAAGTGAAGTTAATATCAGAGGAAAAAGCCGTCCTTGAACAAAATGTAACCTATCTTAAACAAATGTGCAATAGTATGCAACGTGAAAGCAGTAGCAAAATGGCGGGAGTCAATGAAATGGATTCTGAATTAAAGTTATATGAAAATCGAATTAAGAATCTTTCTAATACAAAAGCAAAATTGGAAGTTGAGAGGGATGAAATGTTACAGAAAGTGAAAACAACTGAGAGACTATTATCAAATGCACGCAGAGAAATAGTAGATCTAAAACTTGCCTTACAAGATGCAACATCAGAAACAAAATCATTGCAGGGACAGGTTGACAGGTTAAGTAGAAGAGACACTGAAAATTATAAAACTCATGAGGTGATCATCTTTTGTTAAATATTAAACATTGTTCGTTAAATTTCCTGACAACTAGGACCTTATGTTACCCTCATAAAGAATATTCATACTTCATGTCTAATCTATTATAAATAGGAACCATATTAACAGACAGTGATTATCTTTGACATATAAAGCTAAATGTACCTCCTTTAATAATAGTATGGAATTTCAGATTACATTGTCCAGAGAGGAGTTGGAGTTGCCACTGATGTTAGAAGAAACAATTCATGAAGTAAGTCATGAGGATGAAGATGATAGCATCCGATATGAGGAACTTCATGCAAAACATTCCACATTTTCACATGGCAGTACTCTGTGATACTTTTTATAATGTATTTGTATAATGATGATACAGTATAATGGACTTAATATATCCTATCATATTCTTATTTATTAAAAATTATTGCATCAGTGTATGTACTTAACAGAATTTTAGTTGATAAATAAAAAGTAAGTAATATTATTGTTTAAAATAAATAAATACATGGTATGTTCTTATATAGTTTGATTAAACTAGTGAATAATATGTAATAAAACAAAAAAATATCAAATCCAGTTTTTATTATCACTGTATATATATTGAAAGGTATTCTTTTATACATTACCAAAAACTAACTATAATATTTATCTACAAAAATTGTGATCTTACAATTCTCTATGTAATATACTACCTATTTAAGTATATTACTTGACTGATAAAATTTTAGATAATTATCATATAATTTGTCATAGACAAATAATCAAAACATACGCATGTAATTATGTTTGGATTATTTTGAATACATACACTAAAACACAATTAAGGGATACATTTCACTATTTATTTTACAAATTAAATTTTATTTGTTTGAGCCTGCACTGCTAGATGGCATGACGGTAAATTATTGAATGTAGTAGAAAAAATAGAAATATTCGATGATCATCATTAACGATTATATTTATAGAATTTTATGAATATAATTGCATTACAATGGTGGCTTGAACTCTGATTATCAAATGTACGGGTTCAGTTAAATAAAATATAAGATATTATGGAAGTAAATTGTTTTTACTGGTTAAACAACTCATTTTAATGCCAATTATAAGGAGATTGCCACTTTAACGAAAATTATTGTTCACACAATTTTTAAAAGCAATTTTTATATATTATTGTGCGGGCTAAATTACATAAGGTATATTATTTACATATTATTACAATACAGTTATTTAATGACATATCAAAACAATATATGTAATTTATTCTCTAAGTTGTCAACAATTTATTCTAGTATTAATCTAACCCCAATAACCAGTTTCACAGTACTTCATTAGGTATCTCCATTTATCCTTATCTTAATATTAACATTTTGAATGTGGTGCTTATATTTATATTAAGCCAGCACTGCGGGAGGCTGCATTAGACTGGAGATGTGTGCCTTTTCAGCATCTGTGTAATATTTAGGAATACAAACCTGTTGTCTCCATCCAGTCTTATTGTCGGATAAACACATTATTTGTGTTCAACCATAATCCATACAGATTTGTATTGAGACAACAGGTGTGGACATGCTGAATGCGCATTATGCAAATTAAAACAACAGATGTCTGTCCCACAGTGAACATGTTATTTGTTATACTATAACAGTATAACTACTGTACTTTGAACATAATCATCTAAATCCAACACCTTCCATATTACTTGTATCTTTTCCTTAATATACTAAGACTATTGTAATGAGAAAATAACAATAAATTTACTTTACCCATATAAGAAAAAAAAATACTATGAACAATAAGCAAAAAGTAATTGCTTATTATTATGTATGAAATAAATTATTTTCCTTCGAACTCACCATGATAAGTACAAATAATATTTGTCTAAAAGTAAACACATTAATGTAAAAACATTACATTTGCAACTTCAGAACCAATATATTTACATTTGTGAAATTACATACTTGCAAATATCTATGACCTTCAGTATTGTTTGCAGTTAATTTGCATTGAATAAATACTATCGGTGGGCCTAATTAAGTCTATTAAGAGTTACGTCATCACAATTTAATTAAAAAATAATTACATTTTTGTTGCGCTGAAATCATTACCACAATGGTAATTTAACAGTACTTGATCTCTTGTTTAGCTCAAACATATTAAATGTATGGAATGCTTACAATTTACAATACAGATGAAATTTGAAAAATATAGTACTAAAAATAAATAACCAATTATACAAAAATCTTTATTTACAATTATATAGATTTTTACATGTCATTTTTCTATTTTGTAATGCGCAATTACAAATTCAGTCGCATCACAATTATCTTTGGATGATTTTGTTACACTTAAGTAAAATAAGACAATGTTTTTTCAATAGATAACGCAAAAGCACTACACCTATTTATACAATATTTTGTAACGTACATAATCTTTATAATTAAGTGCATCAAACTGTAAATTTTCATATGCCAATGTAAAGTTATAGTATATATTTCTGGTATTATAACTGCATGACACCTGGAAGCCATTACACATTGTACAATTCCAAACATGCCATCAACCATTTACTAACAATAATTCTAAAGTAATTGACTTCAAACTTACTCAACTTAGTTTTATGCTTTTTAATACATTAAGGCTATAACAATACAGGGGATATATAATGATAAAGATTATCACTACAAAGTAGCTAGAACTCTTGTAAATCCAATTCCAGCACCCAATATAGTCTGTCCTATACCCCATATCATGGCATGGATAGGTGGCATTGCCAAGTTCGCAGCACGATATATGAAAGCGACCGCCGCACTACTCGCTACTCCCGAAGTCACTGGTCCCACCACACCCATAACTATTAATAGGACGGGGAAGAATTTTCCATATTTATGTTTCCTAAGAGTTCCGAACGCTACCAACGCGGCACAGGTATGCACAAACACTGACGAGCACAGCGACCACAGAAACACTGGATACCACATCTCACCGAACGTATCTAACGGATCTCCAGGAGTCAATTTCAATATATCAACAAATGAATCAAACTCTGATACACGGAATTCCGACAACATGTCGTACATGTTGTCTTTCGCGTTCTGATGCTTAAAGGCATCGGGACTGATTTAAATCTGTGCCCAAAATTTTTCTACCAATAAATACGAATCTAGATAGCCACTCGTCCGTAACGAAACTTTGGTCACCTATCTTAAGGTGGTAGCCTACATGTAAAGAAGGAAAAAACACGTATAATTTTATTTCAGAAATCACTTTCTGTTGGGATTTACATTTGCGTTTACGATAAATTCACAAATCGACAGAACAAAACGAACAATACAATTTGATTGACAATGACAAGTAAGATACTATGACTATTTTGACATCAGTATTAATACAATGACATTGACGATATCGTTCAGGAAATGTAACTAATTATTACTCATTTCTCCAACATTAGTTATATGTATAACAATATTAATTATCTGATAGATATCTTATTATTCATATCATTATATTGATTATAGAATATAATTATTTATCTATTCGGTTACAATATTAAGGACTCCAAACACTGGTCCCAAGTCCGATAAGAATCAGAAGATGGGTGATACCTGAGAGTCTCGCTAACATTAAAAATTATGTGTAAATATTTTTCTGTCTGTTTTGATGCTCATCATATTTAATATTTAATTAAAAATTTAAAAAGTATATCTAATGTGTACGCGAATTCGAGCAACTTTCAAGTACTGGCATTACTGGCCAGACAGATGATTTTATACGTGAAGTTAGGAGTAAATACAAAAAAATAATAAATGCTTCTTGCTTCAGCGTCGTTCATCGATCGTTGAAATCCGAACTTTTCCTTTTGTCCAATTTTGAAAGTAGCGTGGTATTATAACAAGTATTAATCACAGGAAAATTCGTAAGGTACGTCACAAGAGCAATTTTGTTTTGTTCTTTCTTTTGTCCTGTTTAGTAAGTGTGAAGTAAAGTGAAGTTAGTACGTTTATCGTTCTGTCAAATGTTTGATACGATAACCTAACTTACTGCATTCTGAGATAACCGCGTGCTGTGTATTGTGTTATTAAATTATTTTTATAAAAAGTTATTAGGACGATAATTGTATTACACGATGGGTAAAGTGCGATCAACGCCGGGTGCTCCCCGGAAACAAGGCTTTAATAAGTCTGGACATTCTATGAATCCAGATCGACCCACAGAAGGACTTAAGGGCGTTGGAAAACCCAGAACCAAGGGAACAATTAAGCGCTTGCAGATGTACCGGAATTTTAAAGCTAAACGCGATAAAACTGGTAAAATATTGACTCCTGCGCCATTCCAAGGTTGGCTGCCTTCTGGTACGCAAGCTAGAGTTGAACCTAATCAAAAGTGGTTTGGAAATTCACGAGTTATATCACAAAGCGCTCTGCAGAAATTTCAAGATGAATTTGGAGCAGCAGTAAGAAATCCCTACCAAGTTGTCATGAAACCTACAAATTTGCCCATCACCTTACTGAATGAGAAAGCAAAGAATGCAAGGGTACACTTACTTGATACAGAAGGTTTTGATAGGACATTTGGTCCGAAAAAGCAGAGGAAAAGGGTGAACCTTAAAGTTAGTGATATACAGTCATTGTCGAAGGCTGTGGAGGAAAGTGTAGAAAAGTATGATGAAAATAAAGATATTGATCGAGTCCGTGAAGATACTGGTGTCAAGGAAGGACAGAGAGATTGGGTGTTTGGTGCGGGTATGAGCAAAAGGATCTGGAATGAACTTTACAAAGTTGTTGATTCATCTGATGTATTGTTACAAGTATTAGATGCCAGAGATCCAATGGGAACAAGAAGTCCATATGTTGAAAAATTCTTAAGAGAAGAAAAACCACATAAACATTTAATATTCATTTTGAACAAGGTGGACTTAGTACCAAATTGGGTAACTCAAAGATGGGTAGCCATTTTAAGTGCCGAATACCCAACTATCGCATTTCATGCTTCCATGACTCATCCATTTGGAAAAGGATCATTAATCAACTTATTACGTCAGTTTGCAAAATTACATATAGATAAAAAACAAATAAGTGTAGGTTTAATTGGTTATCCGAATGTTGGCAAATCTTCAGTCATAAATACTTTAAGGGCAAAAAAAGTATGCAAAGTAGCACCTATTGCTGGTGAAACTAAAGTATGGCAATACATAACTTTAATGAGAAGGATTTTCTTAATAGACTGTCCAGGTATTGTGTATCCTTCTGCTGAAACAGATACCGAGAAGGTTCTAAAGGGAGTTGTAAGAGTGGAACTAGTACAGAATCCAGAAGATTATATTGAAGAAGTTATAAAGAGAGTTAGAAAGGAATATCTAGTAAAGACGTACAAAGTTGATGGATGGGAAACTGCTACAGAATTCTTGGAAAAATTAGCTGCTAGAACAGGGAAACTACTAAAGAAAGGTGAACCAGATATCGATCAAGTAGCTAAAATGGTTCTTAATGACTGGCAAAGAGGAAAGTTGCCTTTTTATGTTGCTCCTGAAGGTTTCGAAATACCTTTATCCAAGCATCAAAAAGATACTGTTACTAGTGAAACTCAAAATCAAGAAACGATTGATAAGAAGGAAGAGACAACACAAGAAGCGGCCCAACCAGAGGCAAAGGAAGACATACCTGATAAGCCTACATTAACTGTAAATAAATTGCTAATAGCTCAAGATTTTGCAAAGATAAGAGTAGGATTACAATTCGATAATGATGATGATGTTAAACCACTTGAAGAAGTTAATATACCTGAAGAGTTAAAAGATATAGATGTGCAGAAAGATGATGAGAAATCACAAAATGATCATGAAAAGGACGCCGAGCAGAGCGACAGTGATGCTTCAGATATTAGTGACTTCTATGGAGATGATAGTAATAAGTGCAGTGATGTAGAAGATTATTTAACAAATGACCCAGAGACAGTCACAAAATTAAAGCGCAAGAAGATTGAAGAAGCCAGAAGTGGTGCATTCACAGTAGAAGACTTGCCACAAAAGAAACATAAAGGAGATTCTAACGTTGGCATTAAAAAGAAAGTTACTGCAAAACAAAGAAGGGCTATAGAAAGATCACAGCGTCGTACAAAAACAGGAAGCAACTTTTATGAAGTAGCCAATGTTAAAAATAGAAATAGAAACAAGAAAAAGATTGTGTAACTGAAATGTAAATAAATGTATTGAAAACTTGACCTCATATATATTTTTACTCACCTCATTATATCTTTTAAGATTTTTCATAAAATCAAAATTTAACAAGGTATTTATAGAAATATTTTTATGGGTGGGCACTTTTAATATAGACGTACTAATTATAATTACATCTTAAACTTACAGATGTCTTCTGGAAGTGAAAGTGATGATGAATATGTACCTGAGGAGCCAGAAAAAGTTTCAGAGGAAGAGTCTGCAGATGAAGAAACTGATTTACAATATGAAAAAGAACAAGAACAGAACAGAGGTCAAAAACGAAAACCATCACAAAATAATAAGGGTAAAAAGAGAATTAAAGTCGCAAATGGAAATAAAGAGAGTGATGAAGATGAAGAAGTGATGACTGAAGCAGTCGCAAATCCAGAGGAACAAAAGAAACGAGAAGAAGATCTTTGGGCAAAATTTTTAGAAGGAACTGAAACAAAACCGAAATCTACTACAAACAATTCCACCCAGTCACAAACATCTGTAGTAACTCCAAGAAAAGATGTAACTTCAACAAAGAATATTAAATCAAAAGTTGATGACAATAACGAGAGGGAAAAGAGGATTTTCGAATTTGCTGGGGAAACAATAGTCGTCGAGAACGATGTTATCAAAGAAAAAATTAAATCTACAGAGAGTACTGGTAGTTATGATTTTTTATCTATAGTTTTTTTTAACTGTTACAATATATTGGTTGTGTACTTTTCATTGTTTTTCATCTAATAGAAGAATAGGAAATAGGCATATATGTAGTTGGGTACATATTGATAACTGATGAAGAAAAATCTCTTCAGCTTTATAATATCAGTATAAATTGTCAAACTAGGTATAATTATGTTTACCAAAGAAATATATAATGAAAATATATAAAGAAATATTTCTCTTTTATTTCCAGCTAGCAAAGATGTAGGGCCATCACGAAGTCGCGGTGCTGGTCTTTCAAATGTATTGGAACAGCTAAATAAAAAGAACAAGTTGTCCACATTGGAGAAATCCAAACTGGATTGGCTTACATACAAAAAAGAGGAAGGCATTGAAGATGAAATTCACAGTCACAACAAAGGAAAAGATGGGTAAGACCCTAATATTTTATTTGCAAATCACTAAAAATACAGAGCTACTTTTACTGATAATCAATCAATCAATCGATAAAGTTCTCAGAATGAGAAGGATTCAGACTATATTTTTGGATTACACGTTGATCAAGAGAAGTCCAATAACTTAATTTTGACAGTTCAGTCTTCAAAGCACCTTAATTCTTAACTTTGAAAAATTTACAGTGAATGATTGAATCTACAGAAAGCCCGATTTCATATGGATTATTCTATTCTATCTAGAACACTTTTCTAGCAACTTTAAATATATCCTGAGACAGCATTATCTTTACAGTTAAAATTGATGTGAAGGAATTAATCGTAAGTTTTATATCTCTTGGCATACCCGAGTTATTGGGAGCAATTTAGTGGTGCTAAGCAGTGGGAATAAATAAAAAAGGGTCGCAGTCATTATATATTGTTTCTTATATTTAGTGGTTTATCGCCAAAGACTTCCGCCTGGGATCACCAATTTAGTGACAAAGAATACAATATGTTTAGTCTGTGTGATAAAATGGTAATTTGCTTTTTAGTGTCCTGACGAAGCTCATATTCTCAGCTAAAAACCTAATCTAGTTTAGTCAGTGCTCAAATCTTACTACACTATGTATTTTATTATTTATAGATTTGTAGCTTTTATTCATCTTTTTTCTAGATATTTGGAGCGTCAAGATTTTTTGGAGCGAGCAGACTTACGCCAATACGAAATTGAGCGAGATTTGAGAATGAAACGTCGCAGCAATCGATAAACCACGAATAAATCTCTTTTTGAATTAAGCATAACATTGTATTAGCAGCGTATTAGAAAATACACGCATATGGCCATATTCATGCGTTTTTCTGAAAAGCTTTCGTCTAAAAATTTTAAGTACGCTTTTTTGAATCAAACTTTTTAACGAGCAATGTTAATAATCTCTTCGAAAACTCTTTTCTATATAACTTTAGCACTTTTTAAATATTCCTATACTTTTATATTTCATTAACAGATGAAATTAGAAATATGTTACTTTATTCTTAATTACAGACGTAATATAATATTGCTAGAGAATTTAAATATCTTGTTGCTCATACCTACTTTGGCTCAGAAACCACGTTCGAAGTACTTATGCAAATATTACAGTCAATGTAAATTAAAAAAAACAAACAAATTACGTACGCGATATAAATACATGGATGCGAATTACGTATATCACGATATTGAACGAGACTGTCGTATTGTGGTCGGTTATGGCACTTAACATGCACGTTCAGATACATCGATAATGATATCAAACAACCTCGCAAGGTCCATTTCATCCATTCTCCTCAATCATGTCAATGAATGCGACTCTTAGCGGGCAATCAATTTCAATCTGCGTGAACAAGTGCCTACGGGTCGGTCGGCGGCGAACGATTTGCAGTTTGTGCTAATCAAGCACTAAATAGTAGTTGTCGTCACCAGTGTCACATAGCACAGCAGTTGTGAACTTGCATCCGCGGTGACATGACTTTGTAATCGTACTTGTAAATTAACTATTAAAAATAGTTATTGGTTATATCATGTGATCTTTATTGCTTCTTATACTTTTATTTCCGTGGTGGTATTAAAATGACAACATACGGAAGGTGGACGCTTATGGAAGGCGCAATGAGTGGTGTACAGGTATGGCGTTTTATTATTTAAATTACCTTATAATTTTATACGTGAACGCTTTTTAAGGCGTAACGTCGTAAAAACATCGCTCGCCTAAACTTAAGCTTGGAAAAAAAATAGGAATTAAGCCCTGAATTAAGAAACGAAAAGTAATTAGTACTTATTGTTCTACTTATATATATGTCTTATTTACTGATCAAAAATTATGAATATATATTTCTGCTATAAATGAACTATCTTCCTTCTATGACTTGGGGGCTATGTTGAAATAGGACCTAAAAATAGTTCATATATGTGTAGCTACCTACATCAGTGGTGTTATTATCGTCAATATATTACCAATATTACATAATTATTAAGTAACCTACGTACACACAAAGTGTTTTAGCTCTTTACAATATTATCAAGTATGGAACAGGAACTCCTAAAATCAATTTTGGTGAGCTTCTGATTACAAAAATATATGTATCTATGACGGGTAACGGAAAAGTTGAGAAAATATGTACGAATTTCGGTCAAATTTTGTTATTTTCGGGATAAATAGTGAATATAAGTCTTTGTATAAAACGAAAAATTACGGCCAGATACTAGATACCTACGGCTATTTGATATATTAATGACTATAGACGCAACAGATGCTACTTTGTAAATACTGACGTAATCTTACTAATTTTCAAAATATAGTCTTACTTCGTAATACGGCCCATAAACTCTTTCTAAATACTAAAATTACAGCATGAATTAAACGTGAAATCAGTATGCCTACTGGCTACTGTAATAATACAATTACATGTTACTTATCACCTGTTACGTAATTAGGCAGCGTTAATAAGGTTGCCTATAGTGGATTCTAGTTCCCACCCACGTCGTCTCGAGTTAGTGAATGACCAGCCCGAATAGTAATCCTAGGCTGGGTATACGAATTGAAACCTACAACCTGATGAAAATACCTGATTTTCATTGTACATGTTTTTCTTCTCGACCGTATATGTTGCGTTCAACTATTCATTGTAGTACAATTTACGTCTTTTGTCATGGACACGACGTATTCGGGTCGTCATCACTGCATATATTAAGGGCAGTGAAAAAATAACAGCAAGCAAGTAAATATTGATATTTCCTCGGTATAATCTATATAAAATAAAATAAGTTTCATTTAAATCGGGTTAGCAGTTTCCGTGTCATACACAATACAAACAGACAAAAATTACAAAACAATATTGAGTTGGCCTATGTATCGATATTTTTTTTTTATTATGAAAGAGTAAGAAACGGGCATTAAGGCCACCTGATGTTAAGTGGCCACTGCAGCCCATGGACAACCACGTCCAATCTCAAATGGAATAGAAGTTCTATTTAAGGATGGACGCGGATGCGTTCCTACT
>DWON01002991.1:0-19091 GCA_018251015.1 Phocides pigmalion okeechobee
GCATAATATATAAAACTAATTGGCTTTCTCCCTCCTGTATAAACTTTTAAAGGTGGGAGAACTATAGTTCGATCTAGGAGCTACCACCGCCGCCCTCGTAATCCGCCGTAAAGCATTACTTGTGTTTTGTTGAAGAAGTGCGGTTGCCGGCTTCACTTTGAAGCAAGCGATCGTCTTAGTCCTCAGGAGTAGTAACGTATCTATCTAAGTTGAGCTCACATAGGATTTCAGTCGTGTTTGTAGTCGTACGTGAGTTGCGACTGCTTAAAATCAGGTGGTGTGCATGCTCATTTGCTACTCTTCCCGCCTAAAAAAAAAACTTTAACAGTGCCAAATTTCATATATTTCCACGTCATTCTCTTAAAAACGGGTACAAAGTTATTGCTTTACATATTAATAAATACAATATACAGGTGTCATCTTACTTTAATGCTAAATGTATTGCATGATTAATCATTAATGGATTGAATAGAATACAGAGATATAATATTTATGTTACAAGTAATTAACAGTTGAAAATCAGCATAATTCTTACTAAAGCTTGCGTAATCAATGGTCAACGTGCACAAATGTGGTTACGTACGTTGGTTACAATGACATTGTAATTACTATGTTATCAATAAAATGCAGACTAAGTTATACCCTTAGTCATGAGCGGACAAGTTGTATTTAAGGGTGCATTACTGGACATCATCAACCCATCATTGTTCCACTACGGAGCCCTGGTTTCCTCTCTCGAAATAACGAGAACTAGGTCATAAATCACCACGTTGGTCTAGTGCGGACTGGTAGACTTGACACTGCATTGAGGACTATATGGAGAACTCTCTAGCATTCAGGTCTCCTAACGACGAATTTCTTCACCGTTAAAGCAAGTGATAATAACTTTGTTATAAGAAAATCAGAGGTGTCAAGGATTTGCACCACGGACGCCAGGATAATATAAAGAGTATATTTTTTTCAAAATAACCACACCAAACCTGGAATGTATAGTACGCTCCAGGTTTGGCCAGGAGCTCAAGCTGCTTCAATGCGTATTGGCAGGGGTAAAGATTAATAGTCCGCCTATCAGTTGATTTCAAACCGTCCAGGGACTCCGACAGGGTTTAACAGTTGCCCTTAAATGGCTTGAATAGTAGATAGATAACCATTAGGTAATACTTAACGTGCCATTAGAAGCAGGAACAGTTATAAAATATTGCCACCAACGGTCACCCATCCAACTTACGATCACATCTAACGTTGAATAATTTAGCTATTGTTTACGATCCACACAAGTGGCGAGGCTATGCATAGTTAAGATAGGTATAAGTTTCGTCTAATCCCGTCCGTAGTCTAGGCAAGGACACAGTGCCTAGGCATTGCAGGCCGTTGATCTCAGGATTTATTACGTCTATTTCTGCGAACAACGCGTTAAATGAGCGTAAACAGTTTTGTTTTTCGTACGTGATTCCATTCGGCAATCGGCCATGATATGAGTGTCACGTTTCTGACTATTTTATTTGCTTCTAGTTTTTGGATATCTCCAGAGTCGTATGCGAAAATAGTTTGAAGATAAAGACATTTTCTTAGAAATATTTCCTCTGTGCATGAGATTTAGAAATAAAATTATTTTATACATTTGTCAGAGTCTAATATTGTTCATTTCTCCCAGCCTTAGCCAACACGGCGCTCAGAGCCTATGTACTGATCTTACATTCTATCTTTAACATTAATTAATTGTATGTGAATGTCTTATAATGAAATAAATATTTGAATTTGAATTCTAAGAACCAATACTTCAAGAATAAGATCATGAGAAATTATCGATAGATAATTACAATGTTAACCGACTAAGTGGGAGTCAATTTATATGTGAAGCTATTGGCGATTATACTCGCAATGATATGTATATATATATACATAACATTATTGGCAAAAAAATCCATGATATTTCTCTTGAGATTGGATGAGATTTAAACCGAACCCACCCCTCTCCCGAATCCCACATATAATAAATGAATGCTCTGTAATCTTCTAACTAGCTTCAAAAGCTCAATAAAAGAGAAAATATTACAAAAATATATCGGTATAGAAACCAATATCCAATATGAAATACAAAGGCAAATACTCACAAAGTTTTGCGGCTCGGATGTCACTCTTTGGATCACTTTGATTTAATATCTCGGAAGTTGGACCGTCTGCCAATGTTCACCAACTTTTGCCCAAATCATGATACTTGCCAACTATTTGGAGAGCAACTTTGTAGGAAAGAATAGAAAAATATTTTGGGGCTTCGAAAGTCTTTGGAGTTGTTATATACGCTTTTATTTGTTACGTACAAATTGTATTTGTATTGTAATAAAAGCTTAACAGGACACGTGTATATACAAGCAACTTACTACTATCTCATAACACAGGCATACGTTAACCTTACTTCAAAATTTGGTATTTAGAAACACAATCAAAAAGAATTGACGCGAAATGAAATGCTTTCTTCTTATACCAATATATACATAGATTTTGCAAGGTGGTGAAACCTATATGGTACAATCGTGGAAGTACCACCGTCACACACCGCCACAAAATTTAGGATACTACTACTGAAATATCAAACTGTTGTAATTAAAAGTGTAAAGGTTTAATACAATGTGTCTAATAAACACGTATGCACTTTGATGCTCAAAGTTAACAAGTTTTTAAGTCCTCGCAACCCCTTAGTTATCTTCCAGAGGGGATGGGGTGAACGAACTTGCACCCCTGCTATTGTCTCCAATTTCCCAAACAGCCATAAAAAACTAGGCACTCGTATATCTCGGCGCGGTAAATAGCGAGTTGGCTTTCCAGCTATGCGATTAATTTCGCCTTAAAGAGGTGATGTGAAGTACCATGTGTTTTGCTTAATAGCTTGGCTGAGGGACCGATTAAACCTTATACAGGGCTTCGTCTTAATTGTGCAGAGTTTATGGGACACGACTTTCTTAACCTGCCGCATCGTATCGAGCTTCGAACATTCTCGTTAATTATAATAAATAAAAATTTAATTTACGACCAATAAACACAGTTAACGAAGTACGTGCGTGCAATCGCAGGGATTACGCAATGATCTGACATATATACTGATTAAATTAAACAGAAGGTATCTTGACCATGTTGGAGGTAAAAAATATAAAACTGAAAAATATAAAACTTGAACGTTTGTTTTTCTATAACGCGAATACTACTAATTTGTCTAACTCAAATGTAGTACGCAGTTTTTAGCTTTAAACATATTATCCCGAAACTCAGCAATGAATAAAAATGTTTATAGTTAAGAAACTGCTTTTTTTAACATTATTTTTCATCAATTTGCTCTTCATAGAAGGAGCCTAAACTTATATTTTGCTGACAAATCTGCTACTATAATATATGTATACGTAAACGAAACAGTTTTAAAACATGCATCAGCATAATATTGTGATTTATATGCAGTATATGTATCGTATTGTCGGCGTGTTTGTCTCGTGTTCTATTTTGTGTCGTAAAACGTGTTTTATTATTGAAATAAAAATAAAATCATGATCTTGCAAGATTACCAGCTCGAGGATGAGTGTAGATTAACTTCAACTTATTACAGATGAAGCAAATAAAACGGATTTTTGTTATCTGTATTTAAAATATAAAGCAGTTGTTAACTTAAAATCTGACCTGTACTATTTAGAGATTTTGACTTTTACATGTAGTCCAAAGTCCAAAGTTTCGTGTACGAAATATGACGTATGTTACAATAAATTTATTTTCAATTTTTAAGTCTCCTTGGAAAAAATTTCAACTGTAGTTTAAGCACAATACTTTTAATATTCGCAAACAAAAAATACCTTCGGCTTTCAGTCTATGTAGAGAAAACTGATTTTGAGTACACTAGATTTAATCATGAAATAAAAGATTATGAGGGCTTTATGGTACACTAAATATACGAAAACTTGGAGGCTAGTAGAACCGCGCGGTCTTTTTTTATATAGCAAGTTTTAATGTAATATACAAATAGTAAATCAGTTTCTTCACAGGTTTTAGAACTACAATTCGACTAAGGAGGTACCACTGTTGACCATAATCATGAAGAAACTCTTATGTTTCGATTGGAGAGGTGTGGTCGCTGTTGTACAACTTACAAGTCCATCTTAATCCTCTGGTGTGGCATCGCATTTACGTACGATCTCAGATAAGACTAATCTTCTCACATAAAAAAGATCACTGATAAAATTAAGTGGCTTTCCAACAACAAATAGCATAGAACGGACTACCATATATGTGTTCGATATCATTTACGCCGGTTCCTCTCCCACATACCATAAGGGGCGTTCAAATGTTTCGTCAAGTTTCACCTGAGCGACGTAAACAATACATAGAGATAAAACAAACACGACTCTAAAGCTAGGGCATTTAGTCTCAATTCTCATAAGTTCTTCGAGACAGTGGCTGTGTGTATGAGTTGGGAGATTATAACTTATATTGCTAAGGTAATAAGGTTTAGGTGTGTGCGAGCGCGCATTCCGATCTGGCGGGCCCCTGAACGAACTTAGAGATCCGTTTACTAATTAGCCAACAAGGCAGGGTTCGTTGCTTCAACACTTTCCACGTAAAAGCGTTGGGTTGTAAACAAAAGTACGTCGTTGTTTCGTTTCGTTATTCTCGTTATCACCCGATAATGGCCGGTGGCACCTTGGAAGGTGAAAGCTTCAAAGTTTGTCAATTTGTTTTGACATTGTCTTTTTTTGTTAGAGAAAGGCAACGTGGTAAAACCTATATGATTCGACCAGGGAGGTACCACCGTCGCACCTTTTCTAGTACGAATGTTATGTTTCAGTAAAATGATCTTGTTGTCGACTCATAAATGTGGCGTGACTACTTCCAACCAATGGATGGTGGATTTTAGTTGGCTACTTCTGTTTCATATGTAAAAATCTTACAGTAACAAACGAGTGTACAAGCCAGCATGGTGTTTAGTGGTCGTTGTCCTACGAGACCGACAATCATTAAAGGACTGAACTCCTATCTCGCAGTCGGGTAAAACTATCTTTACGTGTGTTTACAGTGAACACATCATAAATAACGGACTAAAATACTTATGATTAAGAATTACAATTTTAAACGAATCGTAGATGGTAACACATATGAATAAGTTAAGCTACTAGATAATCTGTACACTTGTCAGACACGCAGAGGATTTCGGACTCAATTCCCAGATAGCCAGACACATATTTTATTCAAATAACTTAAGCTCTTGTATATGTACTCGTGTACGTGTATTGTGACATGTGTTCACACAAGGAATTCTTGTTTAGAGCTGCAATTGTAGAAATCTTTATTTATATCTAATAAAAATTCGTAAACTTATTTTTGTTCTAACAAAATAATAATAAAAAATAATTACAAAAACACGGTCGGAATCACAGACAAATCCGGATCTCGTTATCTCACAGCCAAAGTCACCTTTGTACAAGATATTAGTGTAAGAACCGGATTAGCCGGATGGGTCGTGATCTCCGCCAAATGCCTAATTAAGATCGCTCCGGACCACCGACATTTGCGGCCGGATACAGTTATTGCAATATCTATTTTTATTTTTATTTTATGTTGCAAGAGTAGCAAATGAGCGTGCAGGATACTGTATGTGAAATGATCTCTGCACCTCACGATTATCCATGTTCACAAACACAGACACAAACAGGACTAAATTCCTGTCTCACGAAATGTATAGATGCATTGGTATTCTTGATGACGGAGATGATAGCCTTACTTGTACGTTTACCCAGCAACCGACCCTCATGAACCGAAACATAAAAAGTTGCTTATTAACGGATTATGATGACGACAGTGGTAGCTTCACTGGTAAAATACAGTTCTACCAAGTTTTAAATACTTTAAATTAGTTTCCGAGAAAATGTAAACATTTCGTAGCGTTCAGACGATAAGTCCAAGAATCGGATGAGAACGAATAAATAACTGTTAAGTGCCTATTTTAAATACATTTCACCAAAATTGATATTTACGAAGGCAGTAATTTTGATAGCTAAGCATCCATGTATTTACATCTAGTAATACTAAACAATAATAAATCACTTGAAATATATTAATATTTTAAAGTAAAGTGTGTTTGCCGTGACCACGAGCCATGCAACAGATTCGACATATGAGCAATTAAAAATCGTTAATCGTGATTACCCGGTACATAGTAAAATTTCGCCATGGTATTAGTTTAAAATTAAAATGACACTTGTCCGCACACAGCTTAGCATTTCTCCTCCAAAACACGTACATACACATACATTTTGTGTCAAAACACAATAATGTATCCAGTCCCGTGATTGTGTATTGTGTAATGAATATCTCGGTGACATTTCTCAGTACACGCGAGCCAGTGCCTGCCCGGGCTAGGCACCGCCGCCAAGGTCGCAAAACAAGAGCTACGAGCAACAGAACACTAGCTACTCTGCAAGATAATTAACGTTTTTACTAACATATTAAATTAAGACGCTTGCACTCTATCAAGTCTACGAAGTAAAATAAAAGTTTTGTTAGGAAATTTGATTATGTGTTATAAATTTATACGTAGTTTTGAACTTTGCTTGTTTAAATTTTAGAAACAAACATTCCTTTTAAAATGTAAAATCCTTATTACAAATGGTTAAAAATAACATATCTATATATAAAAAAATAAGAAGGTAGGCCGACTGATAGACAAAGGGATCAACGTACAACCAGAACAGCTGATTTTGCAGATTATTTATACTGCGTAATTGAGGATCAAGTAAGAAATTTTGGAAATTTCGCCCTTATAAAATTGAAGTTTTTTAATTATTGGCTATGTTTTTGACGATTCGCTTCATATATAAATATAGAATAAAGATAGAGCTGAACAATAAACGAGAATATTTTGTTATATTGTTTTCATCGCAAACAAAATCGCTAGCAAAAGCGTATTTTTACGACTGTCTTTAAAATAAAAATCTCAGTTTTATTTAAAAAAATGCTTATTCCACGATATGGCGTCTAAAATATGCCCTTTTTATGTGTGTGCACGTCGTGTGTAAACATTTAAGTCAAGTGAAGCATTTCACATAGTTTCAGAAAACTGCCACAAAATGAATCATTGCTTAGCAAATAAAGTTGTCAACGAATACGCGATTGATTGACAGATTAAAAGTTTGACACTATATGGGCGTTGTCATATATGTATATTTCTTTAATCTTTTAAACCATCTTTAAATTTCGAGGAAACTTCGTTCAACACGTCGGAAATTTTATAGAATTTGATTTTAGCTTTTTGTATAGATCGCAGGCTTTAGCGATAGGGGCGTACAACAATACGTCTTTTACTGTCATCCACTATTCAGGGTTAATTTAATAATAGGTACACAACTTATTAAGAAAATTCAGCATTTCAGCAAAAAGCAAATTTCAAATTCAAATTCATTTATTTGCAGATTAAGGTAATATAGTTGTTACTTATGGTAGGACAGCTCTCTTATTCTAACCCATGAGGGTATGCATGCATTTTAATACAAATTGATTATTAAATTATTAAGAAATTTTTATTATTTTTATAAGTTTTTAGGAAATGACATAAAATACAAAATAAGTTATTTAAATTCTTGTGTTTCATAAAAAGTAAGGCTTTTAAGGCAACACCCGCCGGTTTGTAGCTCACGATAGAAAACCAAATTCGTGTATTTTACTCGCAGATAAACACGTATGTATGTATCACGTGTGTGTCCACGCGAGGTGACCACGCTTGCGATTGGCAAGTTCAATATTTGCCATCACAAAGTGTACAGTTTTCGGTAGGTCACTGACCATAAAACGGTGTCGCGAAACTGGAAGTCACGGTGACATAGTGTTTATCTTTCGCGGCTAGATTACGGAATAGTGCTATTGTTATTTAATTCGCATTAAAACACTAGGTGAGCTATTTTGGAAATGGCAAAAAAATCACGGCGTCAGTTATTGAGAAAGTCTAAGCGAGACGTTTTTGTAAATTGGCAGTTTTTTTAATCTTATTCTTATAGCCACAATTGTAATTTAAATTTTATATGTCTATGGTTATTACAACATAAAATGACAAATTAACTTCATAAAACAACTTTATTGAAAATCCATTTACTTTAACTTTATAACTTAACTTTATAAAAAATGCAAAAGGGATTATAACCATATATAATTTAACTGTATGTTGTGTTCATCTGTAACTATAAAAACACGATTTTTAGACCATTTGTGTTAAATTTTATAAATGAATTGTATTTTCTGACGGTGGATCTCAAAAAAATACATCGATGATACAGACTAAAACCCATCTTTTTAATTCCTTGAAACCTAAATTAAATGAACCTTTTTTTATAGCCATAACTTACGGATGATGTATTTGTTGAACAGTTTTACCATTTATGGTATTCAAATTTTTACTCTTGAATTGGACTATTAAAACGTTCGGATAGTTGCTTTTTGCAATCAGATTACGCTATCAAAATTTACGCAAGATTAAGTAGTGAAAGGTAAACTTTTTATGGATAGAACAATCTATAAAATGAGAGTATTATAACACTACTTTAGATTCACATTAAATTATTTCACTTGATTTTAAGGAATCAACATAAACTCAATGAATGTTAAGGTAAAAATTATTTTAAT
This sequence comes from Phocides pigmalion okeechobee, assembly GCA_018251015.1. Lineage (NCBI taxonomy): Eukaryota > Metazoa > Arthropoda > Insecta > Lepidoptera > Hesperiidae > Phocides > Phocides pigmalion. Next base: position 8,650 of record DWON01002991.1, read on the forward strand.
AGCTTGAACCGCCCTGTTGTTTAAGGTTGACCGGGAGCCGGTGGAAAACTTTACCATTAATAAATCTGCCAACGGACTGATCAGAACAATTGAATGCGTCCACCAGTCTCGGACTAACACTTTGATGCGGCGCCGTTGCTCATATATAACATCTACTATACTACTATATACATCAACGAAACTGGACCTATTTTTTCTAGACTGACCGACAATTCACACAAATATTGTATTTATCAGTATCTGTAATGTCCTCCTTCAGTCTTGTAGCGCCGACGTAAATACAGCACTTGTGTTCGCCCGTAATTCATGCAGATTTGTACGCACAACATAGGTGTGTACAAACCACAAGCGCGTTTCGTCAAGTAATAAAGAACAGTGTTGTGCGCTGCAGGGAGTGTTAAACATATGGGGTTAAAACACATACAAATAAGGTTAGCATCAAAATATGCGAGACATTATATTAAATTCATGAATGAGTGGTGTGAATATAGGCATATGAAATACGAAAAGGCAATATCGCCAATGTCAGACCCAACCGTTACGGTACGTTTACATGACAGAATATCGCACGTTTTATAGCGTTCGATCTTAAACATAAACAGCAGGATGTTCAAACGATATGTTTGCGTCCGGTTAAAAATCCGGTTAACAGACTTTAAATTGATCAACGATCACATAGAGTAAATCAATGTGACGTATTCGTTCATTGTTTTGGTTCGTCTAGTTTGCAAGGTGGTACATACCATCTTTATGAAGAGGTACCAACGCCAAATCAATGACTAACTTGAAACGTTTCTTGCGTTTCGATAGAAAGATGTGATTGCTAGCACGCAGATATGGCGACCATCTCAGTCCTCGGTAGCAACGCAAGTGATGGTTTTCAGTTGGAACTCTTGTTCTATCGTCGTTGGATTGTTACAGATGTCCATGGGCGGCAGAGACCACTTATTATCGGGTGCAAAATATACGCGATTGCTACTTCCATTTAATAAAAAGAAGCAGTTTGATTCATATTATTTAATTACGGAAACTGTTGTAGGTATGTTCGATAAACGTCTTTAATAGCTAGTAACATGTTTGTGGTAATTACGACTTGTGAAAGGTTCCATTAACAAATATAAGCGCTATAATTTTTCTAACATACAAATCAGCGTATGGCCTACAAGCGTAGCCAACAAATGGTCTCCAAAGAAACGAATAATGAGGGTGTCGGTGATCTCCCTTCTAATTCTATTGTCCCAATTTATTCGATAAAAATTATATTACAAATGAACTTGTAATACTTATGAAAAAATAAATGTGTGTGTACTCAGTCTTACAATACCCGCCCCTAGCCGGGGACCCATATGAAAATCCATAATTTATCGACACGAAAACTCATATTGCTACCAATTGAACTGTCAATATTTCAACGAGTCAGCGAGGACCGGCTGAGTTTAACTTTCGTTCCGTTTATTTATGTTTTATTATATGAAACCGTCAACATGTTATATTCTGTAATTACTCTGCATGATTCATATCACAAGTGTTTCCTTGTTAAATCTGCTATAGTAAAAACATACTCCTCAACAATTCGGGTCGCACGTTCATTTCTACTCGTTCGTGTAAATTGTGGAACGAGCTTCCTGAAAAGGTATTAATTGAACGCTATGACACGAGGTTCTTCAAAAATGTACAAAGGAGGCTCTGCTTCAAAGTAGGCGATGGAATGCCTTCCTGGTGTGGCAAAAGTCCATAGGCGACGGGGACTGCTTTTCATCAAGTGTCCCGAACCAGCAGGCGCTAGGCTCATTTATATAAAATACTTCATCTAAGTCTTAAAATAGTAGGCAATACTAAAGTACACTACTAATAGTAGGTAATGCAATAGTAGATAATAGGGTTAGTACTAAAACCTTTATCTTAAGTGATTTAGGAATATTTCAATGTTATGGAAATTTGATAACATTCTTCAATTGAATTTTCATTGTCCTTTACACTATTAAATATGTAACGAAATATAAATTTATTATTGTAAAAGATATCGTATGGCATTCTTGGCCTTATACCGCATGGGCACGGACTTCCTTTACACTGTTTAGGTAAGGTTTTTATTATAATCAGTTTTAAGGTGTTCATTAATGTGATTAACATGAAAATTATACGTCAATAAAAACATACTACTTAACTGACTATGTCATATTTTTTTTTATGAAAAAAAAACAGTTGAAGCAGGAGTTCTGGATGGCATTTATAATTTCTAACGTGTTTATAATTAGACTTATGGTATTTTATGTAGGTAGTTTGTGTAGGTTGTTTAATTAAGTTAACATTTTATATCAATAAAAAATTAATTTATCAGTACGATAAAAAAACATGTCCGTGACAATGTGTTATTTCTTTAAGGCATATTTCTATATACCGGGTATGCGCTATTAACACTTTTTAGTAGCCGATATTTCGAGGGAGTACCCGTTATATAATAAAACTTATAAATTCCGCGATGATAGTAGTTTTATAAATTTATTTATTTATTTTATTTAATGATTTATTGTATCACCTCGTAAAGAGAAATGTTACAAAAGGGCAAACTTAATGCCTGATGGCATTCTTTGCCAGTCAACCCTGGGTGGTTGCAGAAAATTTGCGGCAGGTATTAAAGTTTTCATGTTTTTTTTATTCGTCTTAAGTGATCGTAACGTGAAGCTTTGTGCCAAAAATCTACCGGCTATCCGGATACTGTTTAACCCGGCAACATATGATTTTACCGTGTGTACAGTCGGTCAATTTGCGCCACCGCTGAACAAACAATTCCGCCATTGCCAATCACACTAGTCCGCATGCGAATAGAAAGTGATCTGGTGAGTGAATCACGGCCGAGATCGAAGATACCATGAGTCACGATAGCCATTTCCCCGAAAACACCGACCACTTGCCACTGATGTTTTGGCTGCTGGCTGAGTTATTGCGGGTTACTCACGACAGGCGTGTGTGTGGGTGGTACTACGATCAACAACGTTATGTTAAGCTAGCTGATGCCCGTAACTACGTGGACTATAATTTTGGAATAATTTTAATTTTTTTTAAATAATTTTCATTATCAATTATTTTATATCATTTTTCAAATTACGTTAACTAACGAAGGGTTTGAAATAAGTAAAGGTACAATTAAATCACTGAACTTGAATAGCTAAAGCTTCTCATAGCTATATTTGTTTCCTAAAAAAATTAAGGTAGGTGACAGTAGTGAAATTCTATTTAAATTATTATTTGATTTATAAATTAATGAATTAGTAATGCTTCTCTGAACAATATATTGGACATAAAGCCGCGGATGTCAAAGCTTCGTAGGTTTGCTAACAAGAGAAAAAGCCATAATGCTGAACGTGTGAAAAACAACGAACACTTAGGTCTACACCCGCAACTTTAAAATTGACATAACTATTTTATTTATAGCCGAAATCTAACAAACCAAGCATAAAATGTTAATTAAAGATCAAAGGAATAAGCACTCTGTGTAAAAATATATAATGTTGAATTACCTAAAGTAAATACAGTTTTAGATCTAGGAGTTTTAATTGATTCAAAATTAATATTTTCTGAGCATATTGATATGTTAGTAACGAAAGCATACAAAAACTTGGGGTTTGTATTGCGGGTGAGTAGGCCTTTTTCAGACATAGGATGTCTACGACTACTTTATTTCACCACCACAAGTAAAATATTCCTAAAGGGCACAAAATGCCAAGCTAGCATTTTAAAAAGCTTTCATTAAATCTACGTTCAATAGATATGAATGGAATTTTAATTTCCGCGGTCTATATTTATCATCAAATAATAAGATGAATGAATAACTTAAATCTCTCTACTTGAGCCTTGAGCCGGCGTCGGATCACTGATCAAACTCAAAGAAGTGACGTATTCGTTTAGTTTACAGTAGGTTTCACTGCGGAAGCAAATGATCTTGTTACACTATAATGAATTCGTTAACTTTTAACTTATTCCATGTTAAAAAGGAACACATTAGACTCGATAGCCAATCAGGGAGACCCAATAATGATTTAACATTTTCCCCGCGGCGTACAAAACTCGCGTGTATCGCAACACGTGTTCCGTACAGATTTATACGTGCTTGTGTTATACGTACGATTACGGGTGTAAAAAGTGCCGCGGTTACGTCGCCACTACAAGACTGGAGGCGGGCATTACGTCTGTGAATTTGTAGACAATATATAGATGCTAAAAAATATAATATTTCAGTGAATTGTCAGCGCATCTTTAGTGTAGAGAAATTAGCTCCAGTTTAGCTTCGCACCGGTGACCCGATCTCATATATGAGCGCCGCACTTAAAGTGTTAATAGTAACGATAATTTAATAGTAGCGGTATTAACTAAAGTTGAACGTGTAACCGTACACCAGGTTATCGCGTCAGCACTTTACGCGCCACGAGCGTTCTTTAATTATATTAATTTAGTACGATTTCGGAAACCAAACCGCGCGTGCTCTTCACTAACAACATCATTCATCTTTCAAGTTTATTATAACATTTATATACTCTACAACATCTTTTATTTAGCTATGTGCTATTAACCCGTACAGTGGTCGTCATTCAATTACAGTATTTATATCACTGAATTTATACTTTCCTTATTTTGTTTTCCTTATAAATATGAATTTAAACTAATATTATCGCGGAATTCATATATTTTGCTACGTATCGGCTACTCACGATTAGCAATTTGCTTATATCTATATGTATAAAAGAAAGACGTGTTAGTTACACTATTTATAACTCAAAAACGGCTGAACCGTTTTGGCTGAAAATTGGTGGGGTAGGTAGCTTAGAACCAGGAGGCGGACATAGGATACTTTTTATCCCGTACCACTGCGATCCCGTGTGACGTGACAAAGTCATATAAAACGGGGTATAACAAAAACACATCTGACATAGAATAACAAAACACAAATGAAAGCTAAACGTAATTTTGTCTGGGGTTGTGTTTGTTTACGGTTGACATTTTAATAAATGTAAATTTTGTCAGAAATCAATAATTATCAGTAAATTTAGCATTAATTTTAGAATTCTAAATCTACTCATTCATTTTCTCTTAGACGGAATGAAGTTCGTCGGGTCCACTAGTATAGTTATAGTTTTACGTTATTACTCTTACCCTATTATCCTCTTCTAGTTCTCTTTTCTCATGTCTACCCAAAGATTATCTGGAAGAAATCGGTATACACAAGACAGTATTTTAAATGCCACCTAATTTTGTATATAGCATATATGAGTGTATATTGTTTATTGTGATGTACAACGAATAAATGTATTGAAATGTTCTCAAAAGTGGATCCTAATTCACTCTTGGCCTGGGCAGGCTTAAAGTAGCCGAACCTTTATTCTGTGAGGAAACTCGTGGCAAACAGTGGGATAGTGTTGATGTTTATTTATTTATCCTTTTTTATATCAAATACAAAAAATGTGGTACAAAAGGCGGACTTAATGGTAAAAGCATTCTCTACGAGTCAACCTTAGGGCTCAGCAGAAATCATCGACGGCGGTATAAATGACAAGGAATGATCAGTAATTGAAAATTAGAGTCTAAATATAAAATATATGAACGACATATTTACCATACATCCGAGTGAAAGTTTAGAAAGGTCTGTGACTCTCTTTTTGAGTTTTAGTCTATTCGACGCCTTTCTTATATCACCCGGAAGAGCGGTTTAAAGCCGGATTTCATGAATGGTGAAGGAGTTAGATAAAAAACCAGAACGACGATGATGATGACGTGTGGTTGCAGGTGGTGGCGGACTACATCGCGTCCCGCGGGCTGGCGTCGCGCGGGCTGCGCGACGAGGTGCTGGTGCAGCTGTGCAGCCAGGCCGAGTCGCCGCGCGCGCTACGCCTGCTCGCGCACTGCCTCGCCGCCTTCCAGCCCGGGCCCGCGCTGCACAAGTAACCACCCCTCTTTTCACCCCGCTTGTGTAAATACCCTTAACCTGCAGATATAACTAGCGACATCTAATCGTAGACAAATATAGACGGGATAGTAATAAATATATGGGAAATATAGCTTAAAAGGTTGAAATTTAATATTACTTCCAAAATACTTATAATATATAGTCTATAAATAAAAGGAGAGGTAGACCACAGGTATTCTTTACACAAAAATTTAGATAAATTAAAGCAATTTTTTTTCGGTAAAGAAAAACTACACTTATATATCCTAGTATATAAAAGTGTAATAAGTTATTCATAAATATGTTATTCATAAATAGATGACAGTTATTAGGCTTTATCAGACAAAATTTGAGTGATTTGATGATGTTTATTTCATACAATTTGGTATATCAAAGTAACATTAAAATAATATTGATTTGCTGTTGTATGAAAAGTTTTTATTAGATTTCAAGGGATCTAGGGATTTTTTTCAATTTACTCATTTTTACCTCCAAGGCATCTCAATAGATGTTTAACATTAAATAACTTTATTAAAAAAAACTTCAGAAATTGCAAGTCACGATTTAACATCCTTTGAGATGTTATTTATTTCGGATATATTTTTATCCGTTGTATCTTTATATTCGTAGATACATTGCTTAATTGTAAATGAAAAAACTTGATACTAATTTTCAATTCTTATTTTTCCATGCTTAGGAGTATTTTCTCTTTATATCTTAAGGGTATACTTACGGTAATCTTATGAGTATAAGTATACCCTTCCAGAAAAAGCATTTTTTAAATCGGCCAATAAATTATGGATATAAAAAAAAAACAAAAAAAACATTCCAATCGTCATTTTTTCAATCATTAAAAAGCACAAAATATTTTTTTTCTAGATACCTAGTCCGGTTGATATCAGAGCGTGCAACGGGCCGCGAACGTGCGCGCCTACTACGGTTGGTGTGCGGGAGTGAAGCGGCCGCCGCGCGGGTGTCGGGCGTGGCGCGCCGCGCGCCGCCGACGCTGCTCGAGTGGCGAGCGGCTGCGGAACATGCCCGTCCTGCGCTGCCACTAAGGTTATACGATGGTGAGTAAGGCTTCACACATGTATCAAAGCAAAATTGTCTTAACCCCATCAAAAAGGTTTAATAGCATCGACGAGTCATTGATATATCTCATTTCCCCTTTAGACACGGTACACACGGTGTGCGTGGAGCCGTGGACGACGTGCGAGCGCGCCGCAGCCGCTGCGCTGGCCGCTGCGGGCGCCGCGCGTTCCGCCAGCGGCTGGTCGCTCACCATGGAGCACAACGGACAGCTCACTGGTAAGATCATTACCGACTTTTCAAAGACACAATTCGGTTTGTCTTTGGCAGATAAATCTTTATCAATTTTGAACAGATAAAACCCATGCCTAAAGTTACATCGCTAGTTTAGGTAATCGTAATATTTTTACTGTTTGTTTACCTTTTTATAACGTTTATACAATAATATACAAAGTATTGAAATAAGTGTGGTTGCCGGATACATATTATTGGAGACGACCATCTTAGTCCTCCAGAGTAGGAACGTATCCGCTTTCATCCTTAAATAGAACTTCTGTTCTATTTGAGATTGGACGTGGTTGTCCATGGGCTGCAGTGACCACTTAACATCAGGTGTCCTGTTTGCCCGTTCCTTACTCTTTGACAATAAAAAAAAAGTTTTCATTCATGCCTAGTCCGTTATGTTTAACATAACCAAGCAAGCAGGAATGAAAACTTCATACAGGGAGAACTATTTCAGAGGACTGCAGAGGTTTAAACATTTCTCATGTAGGAATAACTCGGGACTCAGGACTCATTGTGCTGGAAAATTATTTCTTAGTATACTGGAACATCTATTTCGACATGTACCAAGCAGGAACTTTGTCGTTGATAACACGAATATTTTTGATAAACGCACTAGTGCGTATCCGTGGCAGTCTTCCGCTACATTGATAAAGCTTAGTAATCTATGACTCATTAAATACACGTTACACATACAACTGATTGTATATACTTGAATGTAGGATAAAAGTGAAGCGGACCGCTCATAGTCCTGCGACTTGTTTAGATACGTTAACGATGTGCACAGTTAAGCGAAGTCGGGAGTGGTCGGAAATTGGATGGGTAACCGTTGGTGGCGAATGCGCGTTTCCATGCTTTTTAGGACACGTTTGGCAGTATCCTAAATGGATAGCATGAAAATATCCTACAGACGATTTACCACTTAACCCCATCTATACCAATCCACATTTGATCAGTGGTAGAGTTTGCTCTAAGCTTCTGCCATTTGGACAAAATATTCATTATAATATAGACTGTGAATTGCGATGTATTTTAGATTAAAATTTTTGACAAAAGGAATAATATATTAATCATGACTCGCGATTTTTAACCAGATGGATAGACTATAAATATCACACATTCACAAATTATTATTTTATATTAATAATTAATTCGCATGAGAAGTGTTTGTTGTTTTTTGTTTTTGCTGTTACAAAATTAGGTAAAACCCAAAAATTGCAGCTAGTATCTAAATATTCATTTCATTTAGATTATACACTATATATGTAGTTCTTTGTTATTATAATGTAAGTAAAAGTATATTTTCTATCGCAGAAGATACAAAGGCATAAATTTTGAATAACATCGCACTTAAAAACGTAAGCTTAATAATGTAAGCAGCGTTGTATGTGTGTAGTAATAATAAAATTACATACAATAGCTGAGCCGAGTAGGTCATAGATATTAAAAAAACTTGGTCATTCTCTTCGACAAGCCATCCCACTAAGAAACAAAGGCAATACGTCACAGTTTACAACATGCTAAATAGTTTTTTACAAATGTCAATTGACAGCACAATGAGTATTGAAGAAAAAAGCCTTTAAAATGTTGTCTATGATTTAATATAATAGAACAAAAGAGAATAAAACTATTCAACTCGTATAGCAAATGACCATGACATCAATTAATTCCAAATTCAAAACAAAATATTTATAAACATGGCCGCTCATTTGAAGTTAGAACATTTCGTTTCAAATAAAAAGGTTACTTCATCTCTTGACGTAAGAAAAAGGATACAAGTACCTACAATATTGTGCGTCATTGCAATAATTTACGATTTCCTATCCGATCAAAGCTTTTCGCAGTCTATTTGATCTCGGACGTATAGGTAAGAAAAGCATGACGTGGGTAGGTACTGTCCTAGCGTTTGGGAAAAACAAAATTGTCTATGCTAAAATAATATAAAATTGATACTTGATAATTAATAAATTAAATTGACAATCTTGAATTAAAAATAATACCTTGGTTCAAAATATTATTTTTAATTAAATATTTATGATTTTAAAATAATATTATCGCGGAATTTATACATTTTTATTATGTTCTGGTTACTCCTGATTAATGATTTTTGATTGCCGATATTTCGAACCAGTTGCATGGCTCGTGGCCACAGCGAAACTGGAATTCAATATTGATATGTATGCAACAAATGTCTCGTTGTATTTCTGTTTAACGGTTGCATTTACTACATCATATTGACATTGTCGTCTTTTCTCTGCAGCAATATAATAATATATCATATGCTATAACGTATTATATTTTTAAACCTTATTCTTGAATAACTGTTTATTGACAAAGACCGCATTAAAGTCCGTTGTGTAGTTAGATAGATCTACATACAGGCGACAGGAAGTATATTTGTTTTATACTTTTTGTACTCAGTAATGTATAGGATCCGTCGACAAAGTCGCTGTTACAATACAATACAATACAAAATTCCTTAAAAATCTTGCAAAATTCTTTCTTAAAAAATTATTTCAATATACGTAGATGCGTTTCAGTAATTATACATGACATTTAGGATGTAGCGACAAGCAAATTCTAAATTTGAAACGATGTCCTCTTATCATTAGAAACAATTTCCCCGTTTCACATTTATCATGAGTTACGTAAAAAATACAGAAACATGCCGGTGGCATGCCAGTCTGGACCACCAGATTTATTACGAAATTAATCGCCTTTGCTTCCGCTTGTATCAGCATTGTTTGATAAACGATAATAATTTATAAAATGTTAAAGAACTTTATGCAATTTTGGGATATAAATATTCTGCGCAGATGCTTCGTATCTTAAACAGTGGTGCCCTTGATAGCGGGTTAAATAAAATATAAATTACTTACTTTATGTTGTGGGTAAATAACTAATCTACAGTACGCTGTAACTACGGTTATTATACGTATTTTTGCCTAAAAAAAATATTTGCTTTAACAGCGAAGGAATATATACAAGTAAACAGAGATTTGTTTGCAAAGGTATTGGAAGCTAATGTTTATCGACACACCTGTGATTGACTGAGTGTGGGATTTTTTATTTTTTTTATTGCGAAAGAGTAAGAAACGGGCATGCAGGCCACCTGGTGTTAAGTGGTCATTGCAGTCCATGGACAACCACGTCCAATCTCAAACAGAACAGAAGTTCTATTTAAGGATGG
>DWON01002992.1:0-19090 GCA_018251015.1 Phocides pigmalion okeechobee
CTGAGCACAAATTACCATTCGCGACTTTTTTTTTTCTATGTGAGAAAAGTAGCAAACGAGCATGCAAAGCACCTGATGTTAAGTAGTAGCAGCCCATAGACATCCACGTACAAACACAAACATGACTGAAATCATATCGGAGTTGGAACGTAGATACGTTGTTACTCTAGAGGACTGACATGGTCGTCTCGCTTCAAAATGTAGCCAGCAACCGCGCCTCTTCAACCGAAACACAAGTAATGCTTTACGGCGGGTTATGAGGGTGACAATGGTACCTCTCCGGTCAAACTATAGGTTTCCCCCTTCCACCACATAGCTTCGAAAAAATAGAGATGAGTGCCAAGAACTTGAACTGTTGTAGACTTATCGTGGTTACGGTATAGGATACATTCGTGACGTCTCATTATAAGTTAGAAACTAACTGTTTTTGAGTGAAATTAAAATATATTGCTTAGTTTTTATGTTTTTACCGTTTATTTAAAATAGTTACAAATAGTTATACATTGCAACATGCTATGTTTCGTTACTTTTCCAAAAACTGCGACAAAATTATGCTTTCGGGAGTAATTACACTAGCTTTCAAGCCTTTGCATCTTGCTCCAACCGGAACATATGTGCCTTTGTCAAAAAGAAAGAATGGCTCACTCAAGCAAATTTGGTACATTGAGCCCGGCCTCGAGTTTTTGACTAATGCTTGAAACATGTCTAGACTTTAGTTCGTATCTAAACTGAGACCAAAATCTTACTACGATATAATATTATATTACAATGACATCATGTTTTCCTTTATGTTACGATAGTGTTTTGTGATATTAGTAAACGGGCGTTCGTGTTACCTAATTTGATGTATTTGACATCCAACTTAAAAACGAGTTAAAAATCTATATCATGTCGTACGTAGATGAATTGTCACTCCTGAGGATTACGACGGCCTCGTTTGACATAATTTTTCTTTAAGTAAGTCATTGATTTGATCAAATAATTGATAATGTAATACATTTTAAATCATTACATTTTAAAATATTATAAAATAGTGTTAACTTATTAAAAACATACTTTTATATTAACCCGTTAGTTACTGTCTCACGGCCGGATAGAGGTCGCTCAGAATGTATAGGGTTCAGTCGTAGTTTATCGCACTGATTAAATGCAGATTAATAGGCTCTTTTATGTGAGAAGAGTGGCAAACGAACATGCAAACCATCTGATGTGAAGTAGTCGCAGCCCATAGACATCTACGTACAACCACAACACGACTGATTTTATCTGAGCTCGGACGTTGCTATTCCTGAAGAGTAACATGGGCGCCTTGCTTCAAAGTGTAGCCGGCAACCGTACCTCTCCAACCGAAACACAAGTAATGCTTTATGGCGGATTATGAAGATGGATGTAATACCTCCCCGGTCGAATTATAGTTCTCCCACCTGTAAATAAATAATTACGTAAGTAAAAGTTTTATGAAGAAGTCTCCAGCCACGTACACTTTGAGCGAAAATGCTTCCTCATCAACACTTTTTTGCTATTAAAACAAGAGATAATTGATTACTTATTAGCACATAACTTCGAAGTATCACAAATGTATGCCAAGATTTAAATCTTGTACCGTGCCAGTTAAAGGCCGGAACACTCGGCCTATTGGTAGGTACTCTTGTATACTAATTAATATGAACAACGGTTTTATAACCGTGTTCGGACGCATCTCGTTTTTATCTTGTAAAACCCCTTTTCATATATTTTATTTCCTTAACGTCCCAAATGTTCCCAATTGTCCGCGTCCCCTCGTCCGTGGAGTGATAAAACATTGAAAAGATGAAATATAGACGGACGGACAGAGGTCCAATGGTCACTGGAAGAAACGAAAAGAAAAGCCCTTTATACAAAGCCTGTTTATTTGCCTTTTTAACTAAAAGTGATAGCATTTATTACGTTTAGAGTCCATTTTACCATTTATACAAGTGCCCCTGATATAAATTGCGGTACTTTCGCTTTTATTACTTAGTAGCATTTTCTTTCGCTGAGATACGCAGTGCTCAGCAGTATTTGACGGAGAAAATATTTATTTCTGTTATTAATAATGGTTTCTTATTATATGGTGAGCCACACGGCGCAGGGGTAATAGGGGGTCATATCAGTTAGGATTTGGTTCCCGGTTATGTAGACGTTTTAATGATGGATTTGGATTTTGGTTCTGAGTCTGTTCTTTGTCTTTATTTCTATTCATGGCACTTACTGTTCAGGAAATTAGTGTGGAGCTATGAGTGAAAAAGCATTATGTATCCATTCGCTTACAAACCATTACTTCTCCACTACTGAGAAAGGGTCTTCTCTCAGAAGAAATTTAAATAAAAAGTTAGACCGTTGTCCATCGCGATAACCAATAGTAAATTTGTAGACTTTACACACTTTTGGCAAATTCATCGACAACTTTCAAGCTTACAGGTTTTCTCACGGTCTTTCCTTTTCGTTCAACCAATTATTACTTTTAATATGCACATAATTATAAAAAGTCTGAGATTTCAAGGCATCAAATCCTGAAACCTACTCCTGGTGAGAGGCCGGTATCTTCAAACTAGGAAATCATCTTTATTCTGTTATTAATAATAATTTATTTTGTTTCAGGTAAATAAATCCGCGGTCTAAAATATGATTCAAGTTTTGCTCCAAACCATATGTAGGTAAATGTGTTTTGTATTTCATTGTTAAAAGGTAACTAATTTGAAATTATCGATAACTATCTCGTTTTCGTGCGTTCAATACAGAAGATTCGTTTCGTATGTAAAAAAAATCTTGTATTAATTTGTCTTCTTAATTGTCTGGTATGTTACACTTAATTCCTTATATCTGATAAAACATTAAACTAAAACAATATAAAAATACGGATACCAAAAATACAAAATTTTTAAATGTAAAAAATTTTGTTCATTTCTGCGAACACCGCAGTGGTGCAATACAAGAGTTTTAAAATTAAATTAATTCAAATACCGTATTCATTATTATTCAATGTTAAACCTGAGAAAGGAAAACCCGGGACCAAAATCAATATTAAGCATCCGCTTGCAGCACGAAAAATATACATTATCCAATAGCAATGAAATCCATTTTTCACAACCACCAAAAGTCTCAATCCAAGCACATCCCGTTTCATGTAAAATAACCCTCGTGTTTATCTAAAAAAGCTCAGATCACAGCTTTTCAGATTGGATCGCTGACAGGACCGTTAACATTTATGTAAGTTCCCCTTGAGAAATCCGAAACCAATACCGCTCGGGGCTTATTCTCGTTTATCTCGTACCAATCAAACAAATGCTACGGTAATGACGTCAGAAGTAACATCGTAGCATTCATACGTCGGCAGATGTTAGTGTTATTGTTACGTCATCACATCCAGCTTTGTTACGTAATAGTGACAGCTACACTATGGGATAGCGTAGATAGGTCATGATGGTAATTGATATTCTGGTGCAAACGATAGAGATAAATGAAATGAATCATTATACCACACGCTATGTTAGTGGGCATTTTTGAAGACTACTTCACCGGTATACAGTATTAAGCGATATTGAGCGTGACCGAAATTTGGATGGGTTATCGAAAGTTAAACTAGAAATACTCGATCACGTTATCATACAAGACATTTAATTAAAATTATATAAATGAATTAATTAAGTCCTCCTAGATTTCAAAGATAGATCGATAGATTTCAAAGGTGGGAGAACTGTTGTTCGATAGGGTAGGTATCATCGTCACACTCATAATCCGCCGTAAAGCAGTACTTGTGTTTCGGTTGGAGAGGTGCGGTTGCCGGCTACACTTTGAAACGAGGCGACCGTTCGAGCCCAGATAGGATTTTAGTCGTGTTTGTGTTTATACATGGATGTCTATGGGCTGCGACTACGTAATATCAGTAATGCATGGTTCTTGGCTACTCTTCTCACATAAAAAAATGTATTGTCTATTATCTATACTTATTCGATTTTAAACTGATATTATCGCGGAATCCATACATAATGCAATATAACGGGTACTCACGATTAACGATTTAACGTTCGAAATATCGGCAATTAAAAATCAAAAATCGTTAATCGTGAGTACCCGTTATATTGCATTATGTATCTATACTTATTTTCGGTTTATGATACCAACAATTACCTATTTAAAATGGCTACACCGAGACGAGTATCCCGGCTACATTTTACAACTAAATGTACACAAAGTAGAAATATCCATGAAAAAAAAGTAATATACAAGTAGATAATATATAACACTAGTAACATTCAAGCATCTGCTTTCAATGTACACCTACGTATATGAATCCGCGGGTTCTAATTATCTATACATCACAATTATTACAATATGTATTAAATCAACATATATTAAATTATTAATTAAATCAAAACAAATATCTGATTACATACGTAATGTAGTCTATACATTACTCTATATTTATCATATTGATTAATCGTGAAGTTAGTCCAGGTTACTATAAAGCTAGTATTAAATACATGACCCTTTTTTAGGTAATATCTCTAAATATTATAAAACAAAGTCGTCTATCGCGTTTGTCTATCTGTTCATGATAAACTCAAAAAGTACTGGAGGGATTTTTTTACCGTTTTCCGCAATAGATAGAGTGAATTTACTTAACTTATTTAAGCACAATAAGCTATGTTTTTTTGTAAATTGGGCCAGATATGAAATAGTTAAATTCAATATTACAGTAATTCAGTCGTCGTTTGAAACAGATGTTTCTAATAGTTAGTTTTTGCAACTAGATAATGACTGGATGCATGTATAAAAGAAAAATAATGTAAGTAAATATAAATTCTATTACCCGAGCAAAGCTGGGCCGGCTCGCTAGTAAAATATAAAGCGTGAAACTTGGTAAATGTAAGCTATTCTTGGCTTGGCTCTATAAATACACTCCAAAACAATTTTTCGCGTCCCAGTTGTCATTGTAAAGGATTAAAGTTCTCTGATGTTATTGTTATGGCACAAGTTTGCGCTTTATGGCTAACGATTCAGAAATTGCGTAAGTTTTTTATTCTTTTACCCAACCATAAACACTTCCGTAAACTTCTTTAATACATTCTGCGTAAAACTTATTTCTGGTGTTTTGTTTGACGATAAAGTGGAGCACCATGTTGGTCCTACCACCACTATCGTTAATAAGCCATTATTATCACTCTATATGACACGAGTATTTTTTTATGTGAGAAGAGTAGCAAACGAGCATGCAAACCACCTGATGTTAAGTAGTCGAAGCCCATAGATATCCATGTGCAACCACGAACACGACCGAAATCCTATCTGATCTCGAACGTAGATGCATTGCTACTCCTGAGGACTAATTTATTTAGGGTTAACATAGATTTCCAAAGTGTTAATAAAAAAATCATATTTACCACTCAGCTATAACTTCTTTTAATATCAATGATCGACCTACAAGGAGAACCGAATATTTTCTAATATTATTTACACGTACAATTCACAAAACTTGTAAAAAGTATTTTAAATATATGCAATGCATATTTTAAAATACGTGACTAAAGATTAGTTTATGTAGATAAAAATACAAATGTTTATTTTTTGAACGAAAATCTAAAATCCTTTGACAAGTTGGATTTTTAATATATTGACATTAATGCGACTCGATCATAGAATCAATACGAAAATAAATCATATTATAGAAAAGATATCATACTTGGTGTGTACTATTTTCTCGTTGATAGAGTTTGCTATGACAAAGATAATCGTACTAACTTCCGAATTGTAAAACTATTTCATGTTTAAAAATAACATGGTACGTAGTAAAGTGTGTCGGTTACAGATGACTGATGTTGACATTGACTAAAGTAACAAGAGTAACAAATGAGCAAGCAGGCCATCTGATGTTAAGTGATTACTGCAACACATGAGCCTCTACATCCAAAGAGAGGATCCTATCATCGTCCAATCGAACTGAAGTTTTGTGTAAGTTCTCAATACTAAGACGGTAGCCTTATTTTTAAATGTATCCGGTAACCACACCTCTAACGTCGAAAAGAAAAATTGCTTTACGGTGAATTGCGAGGATGGCAATGATGCTTCCCCGGTCAAATTGTGATTCGATTATTTCCAATCGATTTTTGGAGATATCTGTAGTGTCAAAATAAATCGCTAAAATCGATTCTTTCTATTAGAAAGAAATGGTCTCCCGTATTTGAGACGGCTAAATTGTAATTTATTGAAAATCGTATTCATGAGTACTTCCGTTGCAATCGCTATCGTAGATCGAAGTACTCAATGGATTTATCCACCCCCGGTTAATTTATTGCCGAACAACGCAAGAGGGCGTTGAATAACTGCTTCCTGTACAACGCTCGACGAGAAATTTAAATGCTATGCCAAATTTATGTCGGAATAAAATGTCTTTTAAATGTTCAATTTGAAGTTCGATCGTTTTAAAGTTGCTTTATTTTGTTTTTTATTTATTATTCTTAATAAATTTCATCAAACTATTACTGTCCCACTGTTGGGCTTGGATTTCCTCTTGATCATAAGAATTAGGCTACGATCTAGCAATTTAGTAAAAGTTCACATTAGTATTAGTTCAGTCTACCAATCTGCAAAACTTCTGATTTGCTGAATTTAAGTACAGAGACTCTGAGAACTTTATAGATAATTTAAAAAAATAAAAAGTAATCCTCTTTTATCACCGTGTTTTCTCTTATATTATTAATAAATACAATACACAAAATTCCTTTATTGCACACCAAAACGTATACATGAGACATACAAACTATTGTTAAGGTACAACAGGCGGTGTTATCACTAAAATTGTCTTTTCCAAACAACTATGAAATCATTATGTAAACTAAAATAATTAATAATCCGTGGATATTTACTACCGCAAAAAAATGACCCGGGATAATACATATTCGAGAAGAGTTTAAAATTTCATAAAAGGTAAGTAGGAAAAAAATTTCTAATAATTGTAATTTTATAATTACAATTATTAGAAATTTCTTTCCTATGTATACCTAAAGCCTGACAAAAACCTTCGTATTTTCCAAGATAAACATTAGTGTTTATGTAGAATTGGCGTAACTAACAACATAAAGATTGATTTCTAGGTAGAACCGCAAAGGCACAACTAACACCATAAATAAATAGAAGATAAACAAAAGAATTCTAAGCAAATACAATAAAAAACAGTAATGTTTCGCTTCAAAAATATCACAGTTTTATCATTTCGCGTGTTCGCGGCAATTTGTGGTGCGCTTATCGTCGAGCTCAGTGTAATGCCGCTTCCGACACCAAAACTGTACTTAACTCAGCCTGGCGCAGCTGTTAGAAATTAGAAGTCAATTGTTTAGTTTTTAGTATTCCGTACTCCAACGACTAACACGACTTAGCACACAGACGTATTTTTCTGCCCGTATGTGGACGAGTACTTTACTCATTGATAACACACACGAAATTTAGAACCGAGATGAGTTCTGTGAATTATTACCCAAAGATGTAGGGAAATTAGGAAAATATTTTAGATAACACTCTGTACATGTTACTAAGGAATGTCAAAAAATATATTCAGTGTATATGCATAGACATAATAAACTTTTTCAAACACCCTCAACGTAGCCGACCAACAGACTTGATACTGTTTTTAATTTTTGCTTTAACTTTGCAGTGATCATGAAGTTGGTTATACTTTTTGTTAATTTTTACTTGAATGTTTACTTTTCTGCACTCCCTAACTATGCCAAATGCATGCGATGCGTGGTATTATACGACACTGTACGCGCAATATGCTTAAAAAGGCGTATAAAATTATCCCCTCTCGTATTATATACATAGGGATTAAAAAATATTATAAAACAGAGGCTTCAATGGCTAGCGGAAAGTTCAAACTTTCGTACCTTATCTGCAGAATTGTTGCTAGTCAAATAAATTTATTCAAAATCGTTTGATACAAAAGCCTTTTGAACGACATTTAGAGTGAACAAATATATTGGATGAAAAAATGCATCAGCAATTTCGTTGGTGCTTGGGCAGTTAAATCCGAATCCATTTGATTATCAGCTGGATCTCCGTCGTTCACTCCGCTGATTAACACACATCTACTATAGTATATTTCTATTGAGATTTGACAAATGATGTCACTAGCAAACTAACGTATTACAAAAATTTCTAGGAAAGGATGGTGCATAACGTATTAAAAATATACATTTTAAACGTCAAAAATATTCATGTAATGCTTATGCACCGGGGTTTGAGGTATATACAAATACATCACAAATGTTCGACAGTGCAAATCTGATGCAAACAAAAATGATTTGGATGGGTAACCCTTAATTGCAGCATTTTATGAAAGCTTGTATGTTCCAAATGGTGTTAGTCCGTACACTTAAAGGCTTAGTATCTTAAAATCTTATTTCAGAATTTAATAATAAAATATTAAATATGAATACCGGCGTAAATACAAATTTACATTTTTTTAAGTAAAAGTTACTTAACTGTGCAACAAAAATACTTTCAATTAATTCAAGTTAAAAATGAGATTGTTCAAAAAGAAATGGAGGATATAAATAATATTTACAATCCAGTATCTCGGTGTCAGGTGTGTGGATCAAAAATTGCCCCGTCAGCAAACATAACAGCGGCCATTATTATAGTTGCGTTGCTCTTACCGACGCGATCTTACGCGCATCTTGATATATCACCGATGTGAGGCACGAAAGAAAACAGTTTTTCATTGATTCAGTGCCACATCTGGCGACAAAACGCTTCGGGCTTTCCATTCTGATGACCTGACTTGACATTTTTATTGCCCGCCATATTTCCTGAGCGGCCTCCGAGGCATTCGCCGTTTTTAGAAGCTGACGTAAAATATTGTGAAACTTGAGAAGGACAAGACATAATAATGTTATGACATTACAGACGCCCTGTACGAGTATTGAAGAACTTTCGATGCTAATCTTGGAGATTAGACATGGGCGGATCAAAGTTTTAAGTATTCAGTGTCAGACTTTTCGATCTTGTCTCCTTATTTTATGCCAATCTTATCTTCAAAATTTGTATTTTGTTGTTGTTTCTAAGAAGAAAACTTCAAAAGATTTATAAATCTTAACTTATAATACATATCTGTTGTTATATAACTTTATCGCTTGAGAATAATTTGCGCTCCTTATCACAATGTGACGTAATAATTCAGATATATTATTTACGTTATATTTTATAATTTTTGTAAACGTATAATATTATCAAAACCATCATGTTTTGTGCTCATTATATACAAACAAAAATAAAGAAGACATTTCGTGTTTCTTT
Organism: Phocides pigmalion okeechobee; assembly: GCA_018251015.1. Lineage (NCBI taxonomy): Eukaryota > Metazoa > Arthropoda > Insecta > Lepidoptera > Hesperiidae > Phocides > Phocides pigmalion. The sequence continues at coordinate 9,310 of DWON01002992.1, forward strand.
TCTTTACCTAACTTATTTTCCATTATTCATTTAATGCGATAATAATCTTATTTTTGTTCTCTTTAACTTATGACTGAAATTATTATAGCAAAGAACAAAACATTCAATGATGCCGACGCTGCTATTGCGTCATAAACTTCGGGCAACAGTTTACTTGAATTTATAGGAAAGTTCTTCGCGAAATTTCAAAAAATCAGAGACATAAGTTATGTCGTGGCTGTCCGATTTAAATCAATTTCGTTTTTTCATGAAAATATGGATTCGACATCAAACCAATTCAAACTTTGTCGTTTGTTTCCACAAAGAAAAGTTTAGTAAACAACTGTCAAACTAGGTTACGGGTACTCTTAGAACAAAACACAATTTGTCATGATTGATCAAAGAAGTTGGACAACACAAAGACTGTCTCCGAAACAAAGGCAGTCTTTTCTACCAACTTATTTGATAAGCGAGCTTTTATTTGCCTATTAAAAGGTAAAATTAAATGACATGATATTAAATAATTCCCTTTGTAATATATATAGAACCACTTGATAGGAATGTTTTATTTCATTTCTAAAATGAGCTACGAATTACTAATGAAAACGTAGGCCTTAAAGGTAAATTATTATAATTAAATACCTAGAAGGTGTTTTATTGTTTCTTGTTTATTGCTCTTTATATCTATTATTTTAAAATAGTAGTAGAATAAAGTTTTATTCAATTAAATTTTTCGTGAGATAAATAGATTTTTTTTTCATATCCAAGATATTCTAATTGCAATAACCACAAACCGTTACGTATTCAGCACACTTGCTTGCTATTTCTAATTCATAACACAGTTTCATTTAGAATTTATCATTATTAAAAGTCATTTTTGATATTTTTATTTGCTAGTTCGGTACGTATTTGTTTACTATAAACAGCGTAACATCCGAATAAATATTGTCAAACATCGACAAAGCCCTATGGGACATTCGAAAGTGTTTGATGTTTTATTTTTTAGTAAGTTCTTACATAAACGAGACTTTTTTATGTATTTTTTTTATTAAGAAACGGGAACCTGATGTTAAGCGGTCACTGTAGTCCATGGACAACCACGTCCAATTTCAAACAGAACTTCTGTTCTATTTGAAATTGGAATTTAAGGATGGACGCGGAAGCGTTCCTACTCTTGAGGACTAAGATGGTCGCCTTCAATAATGTGTATCCGGCAACCACACCTCCCCAACCGAAACACAATACATGAAGAACATGTTGCTTTACGGCGGGTTATGAGGGTGGCGGTGGTGCCGCCCCGGGCGAGCTCTAACGGCTCTAACACCTTACAAAATGTGAGAAGAGTAGCAAATGAGCTTGCAAACCCCGTGATATTAAGGAGTCGCAGCCCATAGGCACATATAACCACAATCATGACTGAAATCCTATCTGAGCTCGAACGTAGATACGTTGATACTCCTAAGGACTTAGATGGTCGCCTCGATTCAAAGTATTCGAACTATAGTTCTCCCACCTTTCGAGAACATGAGACCTAAACCTAGTTGCACATTACACGTATACCTTTTTCTTATTTATTAACTTAAGTTTTCGAAATAACCAAGTAATTTCTTATTTGTTAAGTATTATTAATATTTACTTCTACCTATTGCCCGCTGTTTTAATTGCACAGAAATCGATAAGATTACGAATTTTCATACAATCTATTAATGCCTATTGAACCTCTAAATAGAATCCAGGGTGTACGTATGTTCTTTTTTGCCCTGAACAGTAAAACCAATTCTTATATTTTCTAGCTCACACTTTGTCCTTTATTATAGTTTAATATCATAATAAGTGCTATTTGCAAGATTATTTTTTTATTTGTGGTTTATAATATAGGGATAAAAATCATATAAAATTTATCAGAACTGTCACTATTTTTTAACTCAACTAATCTGCCATGAGTTAAGATCATTTACTAACAACGGGACATCTGATTTCTATCTGATTGCTACCACTTATGGATATCTAAAACCAATTTTTTTCAATTTATAATCCAATATACATTAATTTCTCTTTACATTTATTAATAATATCGAGATGTGGACTGACCCGTTTATTCTATCTGCTATTTAACATTCAACTTCATTTTTTAATATATATTATCCGCAGTATTGGAGAAAATATATTTAGTTACAATAAAAAAGGTAATAATTCTTGGAATATTTATAAAATGGTTGTCTAACATATTTTGATACGGGTAAAAATATCACATAAGACGGAATTTTTGTAATCTCTATCGTAAAGCTATTTCTCTGAGACAAGATATTTGTGTGTGGGAAGGCTTATAGGTCAGCCTTTTCTTTTAATTTTTTTTTACATATTATTTTGTCACGTCTATTTATTCGTTTATTCGTATATCAATAAGTATATATGTAGATTTCTTACGTAAATGAGTGATAATGATCTTACATGTAGTGAGCACAAAAAAATGTTATTTTTTCGTATAATGCTTAGGCGTATATATAAGTTACTATATGATGTTCTTTTTTCAAATAAATAGTTAATTTACACTATTTTACTTATAAAAATAATAAATGACAGCCACATTTTCAACAAAGGTAAATAAGTCCTTGGCAGTTGGCAAGAGAATTGATTCTCCGTCAAGATTCTGGCTTTAGCTCTATCCGGATGTGGCTGTTGTAATGCATTTAACTCTCATTATTTCACAGCGAGACAACAAGATGAATGTGCCAAAAATTCCCGACAAATTTCGGCGGCGTATTTCCGGCAAAATTCCTAGATTTAGGTGTTTCCGGTACGCATCGTTCACAGGCGGAATTCGGGAAATTCAGCGGAAATATCTTCACACCTGCACGAAGTTGAGATAACTTGCTGGTAAGAGCTTCCTAAAGTCTCTGTTATACACATTATCATTGCACAAAATTACACTTTGATTTATTTGAAATCATTAAAACCTGTTTAAATTTAATTAAATTCTTTGAAATGTTCGTCATTATTAGATTATTAGGATATTAGATCTTTAGAGAGATATTAGATTTTTAAGAATCAGTTCAAAATCATTAATATATTGATAAACAAATATAATCGTAACATTAATTCCTGTTGTCTGGTGTTTAATTTATCAGAATTAGGTATGTATTTAATATACATAAATTCAACATTAGAAATTTGTGGTGCTTAAATGTTTCAATAAACATATTTTGGTAATAATATCAAATGAAAATGGTTTTCAATCGTAAATATTCAAATATTAATAATAATAATGATTTATTGCCACACAATCTTGTAGAAGAGTATACAAAAAATAATACAAGTTTATAACTAATTTTGTGAGAAAAGGGAGAGTCTCAGCTTGTGCTAGCACGAGTTACCTCGTGCAGTGCTGTTTTTCAGTTATAAGTTCATACCCCAACTACATGTCTAAATTATTTAACCATTTCTATACATAAATGGAATATTTAAATTTGTTTATATTTCCTTTCGTATTAAAAGATCGTGCTGTCGTGAGACAAAATATTCTTACCAACTTAAAATCTAAAGTTATAAATAAGTGAACATCCCTGAAAATGTGTCAACTTTACGCCAACATTCCAACTCAACTGTTCGTTGAGCAACTGACACATTTCTCGTAAATAACCTTCTTTTCGTTTAATATAAGTAAAGCAAGGCGGCAAAGCATGACGTACCATCCATCAAGCTCTCAAGGACTATGACAAGAAGGCTTACTTCTCTCATGAATATTTATCGCCCTGTTTATTTCCCAAACCGAGTTACTTGGAAAAAATATTGTGACTGTTCCAAGTCGATTCGCTTTTGTATCTAAATTTATCTGCGACTTTGATTTATGCATACATCAGTTAAGTAATTTATGAAATCTGACGTCTTATGACGTCAAACAGATGTTAAAATTTATCTATTGAGATTTGAGCTGCGGGACAAGATGATAGATGTATATATTATAATTTAATATAAAAGTAATCTTATTAATAAAAGGTAGAGGCCTTCCTCGTTAGATTTCAGAAGTACTACAGTCACACCGGGTCCTGCTTTGTAATGGTAAGGTTTTTAAATACCTGATTTGTTTTTTTTGCCGGGTGTAGTAAAGGTTTAGATAAATGAACTACACTAAATGAATGCTAAGGGCCCTTAGGATTAACTTAAAATGCATCTGTGATAGAAAAGCTTTAGAAACAACTACAATAATTTAGACTGATTATAGATGTTCTCAAAGTCCAACGCAACATGTAATCAAATCACAATAAAAAAAGTTCCCAAATTTTACTACCAAAGTTCTTTTAAAGAATATATGACTTTAGAAGCGCATTCTCGACAACTATTAAACAAAATAATAAACTCCTTTAACAAGCTCTATAGTATAATAATTATTTTTGAAAAACTGCCAGTGACAATGCATATGCTTATGCATATACATCTTTATCTTCCTATCCCATCCACACGTGGTCTCTACTCTAATAATTGCCTAAATGATATTTTAACTATAATGTATATGTGGTCGGTCACGCTAGGACTCAACCGGAAGCTCCAAGTCGCTAACCGTGCTATGGAGAGAGCTGTGCTCGGTATTTCGCGAGATCCGTAGACGAACAAAAGTTACCGATATAGCTCTCAAAATATGCAGGCTGAAGTGGCAATGGGCTGGCCATATCGCCCGCAGAAGTGACAATCGATGTGGCAAAAGGGTCCTCGAGTGGCGACCAGGTCTGGGTAAAAGGAGCACAGGGCGTCCCTCAACCAGGTAGACCGACGACCTGATAAAGGTAGCGGGTAACCCCTGGATGCAGAGAGTACAGAGACGGTCAGAGTGGCGGCACTTGGGGGAGGCCTATGTCCAGCAGTGGACACGAAAAGGCTGATGAATGGACAAAATGTTATAGAATAGGTCATTAAAGCAAATAAATGTAAACAAAGTATTCATACATCATGTAAATTAAAAAATAAAAGTTTAAAAATAAGTACAGAAAATATATAATGTCCGATAATAATAAAACTCCTAAAGATAGGTAAATTATCTAATAATGTAAGAGAATTTAAATAATTTTCAAGTTAATAATTAATGTACAGTTGGACAGCAAAAATACCGCTGCCTCAATGGAAGCAATTCTTGCATTTTAATGGTGTTCATAAGTTAATATAATTAAAACCACAAAACTACGCAGGCATAAATAAAACACGCAGTAAAATTTCTACAAAAATTCGCATCTAATTATATTTATTTATATAATAAAAAAGTAATCATTTAATAATCATTAGTTTATTAATGGAACATTCATTACAGAAAACATGTTATAGCATTTTGTAACATTCACCTGAAAAATAATGTATGAATGCCGCGTGATTTCCAATTACGTTTATTGACTATCAATAAGAACGCCTTCAAAGATACAATTTGTGAATGACATTTTCGTATATTCGGTCACCAATTTTCTTGACACCAAATTCCCGTTCAATCTGTATATCGTGAAAGAAATTCTTTGGAAGAACGTACACAGCAATTTCACTAATAGGGTTTAGGGTACTATGGACCGTTGGGAAAGAAAAATTGCTAAAAGACTCGTCAGCATTCGAAAACACGCGATACGAAAGTCGGCCATTAGAAAGGGTGTGCACATAAGCTCCATACAATAAAGTATACGATAGTTGTAGAAGGGTGATTCGCTGGTAGTGATCCATCCTGATCTCTGAGATTTATGATAAGATCCCAAATTACGGGTGTCACCTCCCACAGAGTTGCTTCTTCTCCGATCTCCCGCTGTGCTCGGGAGAGTTATAATGCCACTTTTATTTGAATTACCTTGATGACGCTATCATTTCTACCTTTAGCTTTGTAACAGGTTAAAAAGAAAAGTTGTATTTTACGTGACTCCTTTATAAATTGAAAGTACTTCTGTAACACACCTGTTACCTTTGTGGGTGACTTTGTACATTTTTCAGAGAAACATTCTGAAATTTATTAAAATATGGTTTCTGTGTAATTTGTACAATGTTCGTTTTTAAATTGTATTTTTATAACAAGTAATGCTTAGGTTTAAATTAATTTATAGTGCTTCCTTTACTGTATTATTAGAAATACGTAAACCTATACACAACGCGATTATTGCTAGTATCTGCAGGAATTCAATTTTATCAATTCTCTGAATTCAATTACATTCTTTTAGAATAAAATAATCTAGTTAGATATCTGAACCGTATCCTCTTTACTCAATCCCATAAGTTACGATTATAGAGCTATAACATAATTTTATAACAAAAAAATGTACATATTACCAAATGGTAAATAAAATTAATAACACTCTCTACAAAATAGTTTTCGTAGCGCCACACTAGGACATTTCCCTCTTTTCTATGAATTCACAAAAAATAGACAATCAGCAGACACTGAAACACAAAACTAAATTCATCATTTAGGCGAGAATCAAATCTAATCGAGAATAATTTATACCCAACCAATATTTCAAACAAATTTGAAATCCTTATAGACATATGAGGGAAAATCTATTACAATACAAAATTTAACTGATATTAACAATGCAGGATTTAGTTAATCCATTCATCCCGACTTGCCTCTCGTATTGAAGGCAAACTACGTAATGTCGGTTCCGAAGCATGTCATTTACATGAATGATTATTCAAGCGTAGTAACGCCAGTAATGTCCAAGCAATTTTCGTTACTGTATATTCATGCATAAAGCTTAAATTTGCTCGATTGAATTCTCAGAACATTTCCAAGTTTATCTTCGGCGACCACATGGAAAGCATTGTTCGGACCCGTTAGACTATGTTAACATTCCCTGGTTCATTTAAACAGATGCACTGGACTTAGGCCAAATTATAAAATCAATATCTCCGAATACATTTGCTTGCCATTACTTATTCTTATGCAAATACTCGGCCTCGCTCAACTTGTCTTCAAAGTTTTAATTGAACATTTAATTTGTCGTTTCTTTGATGTAGTATTCAGGATCTTAATAAAAGATGCAAAGCTTCAAAAAATTGCCAGATTTATAATACATCCTTAATATAAATATCGTAAAATATTAAGAAATGGTATCTATAGTACGTTTCGTTCATGATAATCTTGCCAAATTCATTTCCGCACATTTAAAGGGAAAAGTTTATAGTAAAATATAATGGCACTTAAAGCTATGTATTAGACAATTATATAATTTAATAGAAGTGAAATTTAGTAGAACTATCAACGTACAGTGAAAACATATTACAGTCGTTGAAGCTGTGAGGATCGTAATTATTGTCACTTACTTGTATAGCTTTCAGAAATTTTGGAACGATATATCGATGAGAAACGGTAACTGAATGTTTTGAATTCACAATTACAGTAATTTATTATGTAAGTGCATATATGTGATAACATAAAACGATTAAAAACAAAACAGTACAGTTATAATCTCACGCAATAAGTCCCCCCGGGCTATCCAGTGCTTATTTTCTCGATATACTCGTAATGTATAATAAATAAGTAACCGACTAGTAGTCATTTTTTGGAAGTGAAGGAAAATGTTATCATTGAACTTGTATGCTAAAAAATCTCTATACAGTACTTAAATCCTTAAAACTTAATAGACGCGTTAGTGGACCATGCACAACCCTTCCTATCCTGAGTACAAAACTTACCCAGCAATGAAACAGTAATAGACAAAGTTGACAATGAGATGCTTAATGGTGAGGAATGACTACAGTTTAATTTTTCTTGTTTTAAGAGAAGCGCAACGGCAAGAAAGTACCTAATGGGGCAAGATAGGAATGTAACCGTTAATGTGTACACATATTTAAAATTTGATTTTAAGAACACTAGCGTGAAACTTACCGTATTGTTTCCGTACGAGTTTCCCTTATTGTTACGTATCGAGGGATGCTAATGCAAATAGAACTGTATATATTTCGACAAGGATAACAATGTGGGAAGTAAGACTTACAATATGAGATGACCCAAATTAGTCCTGTGGAATACCAAGGCAATCTGTAATCGGCTAGATTTGGAGAGCTACATTCGGAGAGGTTTACAAATAGACTTAGTAATCGTATGTTCGTATGTTACTTTTGTTAGGTATATAAATACATATACATTTGTACATACTACTGAAACACATGAATTGTACACCCGTAATTTGTATTTTGGTTTTAAGATTTATTATATAGGTATACAGATTCGCTCAAATATTGCTAATACGTTACAACAATGCACAGCTAACCAAACCATAAATACTTTAACAATATTTATTCATATTTTTTTGTTCACAAAAAGGTAGCTATTGACGATCGCTGTCATAGTTATCGTCTTTAATCGATTCTATACACAAGAATAATGATAAAAAATATTGGAATCACGTTCCAAACCAGCGAGTGGGTTTCAAGGCCAAATGTTTTTGCAATCTTGTTGCAAGCATTACGTTTGTTTATCAGTCGAGTTTGCGACGCCGTCAACGATGGACTTCTGTGGCAAAGTAGTTGTGATTACAGGCGCTAGTTCAGGCATTGGCGCAGCTGCTGCCATTTTATTCGCAAACCAATCCGCGAAAGTTGTTCTCGTCGGCAGAAATGAGACAAGTCTCAATGAAGTTGCTACAAAGTGTGAACAAGCCAAAGGACAAAAGCCTTTGATTATTAAAGCGGAACTAAATATCGACAAGGAAGTAAAGAAAATAGTGGATAATACGATAGAAGTGTTCGGCCGTATTGATGTGTTAGTTAATAACGCCGGTGTAGGAATACGCGGTAATATTCATGATGGTGTGGAGTTGTTTGACCAGGCTATGAATACCAATATGCGACCAGCTTACCTTCTAACTAGTTTGGCTGCACCTTATCTCATTAGCTCAAAGGGAAATATCGTAAATGTGTCAAGTGTCGCTGCAATGAGGCCCATCAGAGACGTAGCGTTCTTACCATATTGTATTTCTAAAGCGGCACTCGATCAGTTCACAAGATGCCTAGCAGTGGAGCTCGGGCCTCAGGGCGTCCGTGTGAATTCTGTTAATCCAGGAGCTACGAAGACTAATTTTGCCGAGGCCGCAGGTTTTAGTAAGGCGCAACTGGAAATATTGTACGATAACCGTGATAAAAGCTTGCCGCTTCGCAAATCGGCGCAAAGTGATGAGGTAGCTGACCTGATTCTTTATCTAGCGCACGATCGCGCGCGCAGTATCACGGGCGCCATTTATGTTATAGATAATGGGGAAATGTGGATATGATTTTATTAATTTTATATTATTTATTTTTGTCTTACTGCTCCATTATTTCATTCTTGGAAAAAAATCCTTATATGTTCGGTATAATGTTATAACTTGAGTATTTTTATTGTATTTATATTTAATTGATGTGTTTAAATCATGTTTTGCATTTCGAAATTGATAAGTTAAATAAAATATTCAATAAAATAAACAAGTTTTATGAAAACTTTTATTTTCAATCTCATTTTAACTTATTATTGATTGGTTTAAAAATTATGTTACACTTTATAATTTAGTTCTTATTCCATTTACCTAACGCCTACAATTTACATACAGCAAAGAACATATAATAGATAAAGTAGAAATATATGTACCTAACTTTAAATCAAAAATGAAAAACATATTAAGGAAAACTTATTATTCTCCGCTGTTTCCAAAATTAGTGATAGTAAAAAATATGCGTTTGAATGAAAAACTATATGACACACTATTGCACACTTTAAAAGGTGGTAGAGTCGTTAGAGCTCGCCCGGGGCGGTACCACCGCCACCCTGATAACCCGCCGTAAAGCAACATGTTCTTCATGTATTGTG
>DWON01002993.1:0-19087 GCA_018251015.1 Phocides pigmalion okeechobee
TGATGCAATTGTGATAAAACTTTATATTTATACTAGTTATGAGTCACTTAACACGTACAGCCCTTAATGAGCCCGCTCCCCCCCCCCCACCCCCGCCATTCCGCGGACTTAAAAACGCACCCTCGTATATCTGGTTGACACACACACACATACACGTGTTTATGTGTGTGCGTGTGTGATAATAATGATAATGACCATATATTACGTCAGAGTGAGTGTATTTCATATTTTTGCTATTGTTATAATTCTGTAGAGAAATTACTAAAAACAAATGTTGTAGGCCTATGCATCTATCTGCGTATCCCCTCTTATTTTCTAACTATGAGCAGAAGAATTATATATATTATATATAATTATATATATGTGTATATGAATATTATTAATAGGATATGTGATTTGGTTTTATAAGTTTGGGATATTTTCAATTACTGCTCTAACAATGGATCCCTTCATACATATAATAAAACTGTAACTGATCGCTGTCTGTTTTGATTGTGATGGGCTTCACTTAACATTTAGTGGTTTTTTCATTTAAATCGGTTAACAAATAAAGCGGGCAAAGGCTCGTTAAAACATAAAACGTAAGATAATCAATATAAAAACAATAATAAGTTCTAAAAAACACTTTATTACAATCAACTTTGTATCATCCTATATTTTTACATTTCTGCGAAAATAAAAAATGATCAAAATTCGTGGGGCAGTCGCGGAGTCCGTAAGTTTGTACTATGGGCTTAGGTTAGGTTAGGTTACTTAAGGCTTGCGCTCGACCGGAGCTGGGTGGGCAGCGATGTACTGAAGACTGCGGGCGATCAGCTCTGGGATTGGTGGGGCAACGGGGATGGAGCTTCCCTGTAAACAAAATTTTAAAATAAAATTATTTATCGTAATTCGTTCTCATAATCCGCTGTGTTTCGGTTGGAGAGGTGCGGTAGCCGGTTACACTTTGAAGCGAGGCGACCATCTTTGTCATCAGGAGTAGCAACGCATCTACGTTCGAGCTCAGATAGGATTTCAGTCGTATATGTCGTTGTACGTCTTTGGGCTGCGACTACTTAACATTAGGTGGTGTGCATGCTCGTTTGCTACTCTTCTCACTTAAAGAAATCTGTACATGTCAGGCATGTAAGATTATAGATTTTGTTTCATTCGACCGAGTAGATCATACGTACACTATACCCATTTCTAGTGTGAATCAAGCTGTTTCGGTAAGAAAACGCGATTGCCATTCACTTATATATGACGCGACGCTAGACAAGCGACAATGTTAGTCCTAAAAGCAACGCATCTATATTTGAACTCAAACAAGACTTCTGGTTATTTGAAACTGCAAGTGAATTTTCTTATGCTGCAGTGATGACTTAACATCAGGTGGACTGAACGCTTATTTGCGACTCTTCCAACATATATTGGAATTGGGGCAACTTTTTTTTCAAGCCAAATACTTCATAATCGGTGCCACGCTACTGGGTTATGTAAATCTTCGGTGTATATCTTTTAAAGATTTCGCCCTGGGACAAAAAATAGACAACGCAAACAAAGTTGTAGACATTCGTTAGTTAAAACAACAAATATTGAGATGGATATCCTTGAGAACAAAAATTAAGAATGATCGTAACATTTACAGAATCATATATATAATTAGCCGTTCAATGGCTATTTCCGATGCAGCTAATTATTCAAAGATCAAGGATTTCTCGATGTTAGAATAACATTTATTTAAAAAACTGATTGATGGAAATTTTGACATTGGATCGTATAAATGGAATCTTCAAGATTTAAAATATTCCAAAAAATATTAAAAAAAAATCCTGAGGAAATATTTTTCTTTATCATTAATGTGTCATTGATTGTGTTACTTATGTGTGTTGGTATCCCCAACATACATTACATAATACTTTTAAGTAGTCGCAGCCCACCTCACCTCTCCAACCGAAACACAACACCTCAGTATCTCTCCAGTCGAACTATAGTTCTCCCACCTTTGTACATACAGAATGACAAATCAATGCGATCACTAAATAGCTTGAGTTTCTATGGAAAAATTTAGTCAAAGTGTACTTATAGGACTAATGGAAGGTGTACTCACAACGGGCTGGTAGCCATCTTCGTTGGCGATGTACGTGATGTCAACGGGGGAGCCATCAGGAGCGACGTAAGCGTAAGATCCACGCACCTCAAGAGTAGGGCTGTCCTGGAAGATCAATACATGATTCATAGTACATTGTTATTTTGTAAACATACACTGGATGTTTATATGATATGCAGATTTAATATATTTATAAAACTAAGGTATTTCTAGAGTTACTTTTCGATTTTTTTCTAAAAACAAAATGGTCGTCTGTTTTGCCGTAATTCTGGTGGCCGGCTTAATAGGCTGCGGGTTTCGAGAAATCTATCTTTACCCGGGTACTACGCAAGGGATCTACTGTATGATAAGACAACGACAGCGTGACGATGGTCCAGCTAATCTGAGTTGGGTTAAGCCGCCAACCTGTCGGTGGTCAGAAGCGACAAAGTGTGGGAGCAGTTAGCTATCATATCAGGTCTTCTAGAGTCTAAAGTTTTCTAGTTTCTCTGGAGTCTTCTAGATTCCCTAGAGTCTTCTAGAGTCTTTGTCTAAAGCATCGCCGCGTCTTCTTCTAGAGTTTTAAACCTAAATTGCCACAATACCCAAGAATATATAATTTTCTCAGGAAAAATGTAGCTTTTATCTTTCATGGTCATAGCAGTAAATTAAATACGGATGCCGTCAGTGACCGATCACTCGTCTCATGTGTGATAACGATCAGTGTTCAAAACGTATTTAAATGTCCATTTTATAGCATCAAGTTAAGTTAAGCATTTTAAGTTGACATCATTTTGATTGGCATCTTTATTTAGACTCTTTGCTTAGTTGTAGTGACTCTGGTTAGCTCAGTGGGTTCGATTCCCACCTAGACACATTTGCAAGGTGAGCATGACCATGGCTAAGCTAGATCGTGGGTTTGACTCCCACTGAAACATTCCTTTGGTGAGATTTAATACGACTACTATTATACACAGTAAGAAATCTCGGTTTTGTTTATTTGTTTATGTTACTTTAATATGGAAACAAATGATAAACACTTAAATTTTAAACACGGGGGTGGCTGTACCTTATCTCTCGATATAAGCTACACATATATTTTATCAATCATTAATATCCTGAAAAAACTATGACCTAAACAATTATAGTAACGAATGGTAACTATAGTTATTATTTTGTCTGTATTTTGTATTTTAACGCAGTGTTCATTTCTAGAAGGAAGTTTATTTACATAATATATGTATATCTTTTTTAAACATAATCCGTGCTCGTTTAAACACCTGGCGTTGTTAACCTTTTTTATTAATAAATAGTTACCAATGCCGCATTATTAAGATTATTTTTCAAATTAATAGTACTTTACTAGTGTTTGCTCGCGAATTTGCTCGTCAAAAATCGGTAATAACGTTTCAATCGTAAAAATAACGCTTATATAAAATTTAACCCTATCTGTATATTTGAAGAAAATCATCGAAGAAATTATGAAAATTTACGCCTACTTTACCTCCTTAGGGGTGCAATTTCCAAAAAAATATTGCTTTACGATATATAGAGAACAATTCAGCAAAATGACAGGATTTTATGTTCAGCGTTTTCGGCTTTGTTAATCTCTGGGTCAATTAGGCACCTCCGTCATTAATATAAATACATCTTAATTAATTAATCTAATTTCTCAAGATCACTACTTACAACAAGTATATAAAAACTGCACTTTCCAACTTCGCAAATAAACGCTAGTATATAATAACTGGGCTGATTCTTAGAGAATCATTTATATAAATACGTCTTAATTACTAATCTCATTTTTGGAGTTACCGATAGTATATGATAATTGAATTGATTCTTACAGAAACATAAAAAAATACATTTCAGTTACTAATCCCATTTTCCAAGGTCGCTAGTTAGCGAAAATAACTGAATTGATTCTTACAGAGTCATTAATAAAACATCTTAATTAATTAATCTCATTTTCCAAGACCGCTAGTATATAATAACTGAAATGATTCTTACAGAGTTGGGGTTCTTCACAACACCCTCGGCCTGGGCGACGATCTTGTTTCCAGTCTCGTAACCGTAGTTGAATTTGCCGTCAGGGTCGTTCTCGAAGGTGGAGCGAACGATGGGTGCGCTAGCCTCATCAGACAGGACAAGGTGGGCTACATCCGCACTGGCACAGGCCACGGCGACAGCGAGAACGACTAGGAATTTCTATAAAAATAAATAATAATTAAAAAAGTAAAAAAAACGCACTTATAAAAACAACTAAAAAAAATGTAAATAGAAAAAATATTTTGCAATGTAAAAAGCGTGGGGTGCATGGTATTAATAGAACACTGAAAAAGCACCCGACGCTTCTTTACATTTTTTTAAATTATTCTATTGTCATCGGTCCTTGTTAACTATGCAAAGTTTCAAATTAATCCGACATCTTGAAGGACGTCAAAATCACGTTCAAAGTGTCCGTTACAAACTTACATACATACATACGACCGAAGCTAATAAAAGCGTCTTAAAAAAGTTTTTCTATGGAGAAGAGCAAACGAGCATGCAGTCTATCTGATGTTAAATGGTTGTTGTAACTAAAACATTTTTAATACTTCGAAATAAATACATTTTTTAAAATGAAAATTATAAAATGATTACATAGTTCAATAGACGATTTTATTCTAATTAGATTGAAACATCATCTCAGATATTATTATTGTCAAATATATTATAATTAATTATAATTTAAAATGGTTTTAAAATAATATGCGTTTAAAATCACAAAATCATTGTATAAATTACATACATATATATTTATGTAAATTAAATTAGTAAAATAGTTTAAATGTTGTGAGGCAAACGGGTTTTATAATCACTAATTATGTTTAATTTAAATCAAAATCCAAAGAAAAAATCAGTTACAGAGTTACAAAATACTCGATCAATTTTATATATAATAAAAATAATATTAAATAAACGAAGTACTGAAATATAAAGGACAAATATATTTAATAAGTTGTGGCTCTCTTACCATTTTGTAAATGGGTTATCTGAGTCTGGTTAAATGACAGTCTGATTCGAAAGTTTCATCAAAGTCTTTATATAGGATGGCTCCAGAGAGAAGTCGAATATATTATCGACTTGTCTCGTCAAAGACTAATAATAAAATATAGAAGGCATGCGGCGCAAATATGTTTGAATATCGTGTTTTCGGTCCTTTGCTTTGAAATCTTTAGTCTCAAGGTGGGCCTGTGGTTCGACTGGGGCGGTGCTACCGCCACCCTCATAATCCATCGTAAAGTATTACTTGTGTTTCGGTTGGAGCGGTGTAGTTACCACTACACTTTGAAACGAGGCGACCATCTTAGTTGTCAGGAGTAGCAACGTATCTACGTTCGAGCTCAGATAGGATTTCAGTCATGTTTATGATTGTACAAGGGTGTCTATGAACTGCGACTACTTACCATGTATTGGTTTGCATGTTCATTTGCTACTCTTCTCACATAAAAAAGTCTATGGGTTCCCAGGGTCAATTATTTTTTCAAACAATTAGTGCCTTGTCTTCATCTCTAATCAATACCACTGGTGACAACAGGGCTGGTTTATATCCCGCGCTGCGAATTGCGATCGCTGTTCAGTGCAGGAATGCAGGCAACTTCTTAGCACGAATTTCCTTAAATAGTCTAGGTTAGGTTTTCAGTGTATTTAGTTTTAATGACAAGACGACAATATCAGCTAATGTTTAAGTCATTAAAATCGCTGTCTGTACATATCAAATATATTTAAAAATCCATAACAATGGGCCTTTCCCAAAACAGTTTTTATTCATTTTGTCTGTTTGTCTCTATATCTGTATGTTTGTGCACGCTAATCTCAGAAATTTGAAAGAAATTTGAATCCGATTTGAGTTCAGTTTTTGGGATTATGTTGTGTTGGGCTTCACTTAACATTTAATGATTTCTTTTTCATTTAAATTGGTTAACAAACAAAGAAGTTCTGTCAATTTAATTCATTATCACCGACGAAGCTACACAGCCAGTTTAGTAATATTTTTTTAATAAAAACTACTACGGAATGTAAAACATTACAAAGCATAAATTAGTTTTACATAAACTTTTAAAAGTTAATAGCCAGCTTGGAAGCAAGTGACAAATTACCCATAAAGTAATCTCAATAAATTTAATGAAGTAATCGGTATATACAGAGATACACATCCAACTGCAAACTCGCAAGTAAGTTGCATAATTACAAGGACTATTGCCAAGAAATACGCAATAAAACTGTAAATTAAAGTGAAAATAATGGTACTGTTAAATAAATAAGTTGACTTCAAAAATATATATTGGTTTTATTTTAAGAGTTCAAATGAAAATGTATTCGGTATATATATAATATCTTTAGATTTTTTACCATATACCGAGTAATCACGATTAACGATTTTCGATTTTTGATTGCCGATATTTCGAACCAGTTGTATGGCTCGTGGTCACGGCGAAACTGCAGTTACTCATACATAGTAGAAAGTATAAAGTCATTTTAACATTCGTTTAAAATTATGTATATCATTGGATATTTAGATTATAAGATTGCCGTCATTTATAAAGGAGTTAGATTATTAAGGAAGCGTTCATTGTAGGCATAAAAGTCAGACACAAAACACTTCTGCGCAATCATTTAATCTATAGTGTATTGTGTTGGTATTATTAAAAGCTTAATTATGTGATATTTGCCGAATGTATGCAAGACGAGTAGGTACGCGTGACTGTTAAAGAGTCAAGGTTACACAGTCCTACATCCTACATATGTACCTAATCTATATACAAGCATGTGAACAACGAATGTTGTACGATACTTTTTACTATTAACAAGCTCTAGCCGGGGCTTCGCTTCTAGTGTTGTTTTTCTTTATTTAATGTTTTGTTTTTTTTTATTTAATATTAATATTAATAATTTCACTTTATTAAATATGTTAAGGTTAACGTTATGGTAGTCCGGGCAGGGTAATGGTAACAATAAATAACTATTTTTTGTTTTTTTTTTGTTTTTATTATGAAAGAGTAAGAAACGGGCATGCAGGCCACCTGATATTAAGTAGTTGCTAGACATCCACGTACAACCGCAAACACGACTAAAATCCTATCCGAGCTCGAACGCAGATCCTTTGCTACTTGGACTGCTGCAGCCCATGGACGACCAATCTCAAATATAACAGAAGTTCTATTTAAGGATGGACGCAGATACGTTCCTACTCTTGAGGACTAATATAACCAACATAATTATATCCAATTTCCCATCATATTAAATAGTAATTCGTAAAAAATATATTAAATTGTATTGTTTTCGGTCAAGTTGATTGGCACAAGCTACCAGCATGTCAGTATTGGAACCAGCTCGCTCCAAACTTGGTACGGGACAGATTTAGTCTAAGGTAGTCACTTAGCAATTCACCTCAATGTAAATCACGGACTTGTTAACCAAAATAATATAAAAAACAAACTTTTTCTTTTATTTTCCTTCTATTTTATAATGATGAAAATCTTAAAACGAATACAAGCCTAACCTAAACAATCTAACCTAACAAAAACGAACTTGTTTTTTTATTTTGATTCATTTGATTAAAAAAAAATAATGTCTTTCAACCAGTATATTAAAAGAGAGAATATCAAAGAGGCATCTGAAACTTGAAAGGAATTTGATAAATCATTTTTAAAATGTCGACCATTGCATAAATGTAAATTTTATTAACATATCAAATATTTTTATAATAATACAATCTTCTGATTAATGACAATGAAAAAAAAACGTTGAGAGTGTAAAAATCCATTAATTAATAGAACTTCATGGAATATGCCGAAGTATACATTAATTTATGAGACATTTATATTATTGCGATAAGCGTTAAAGAAGATATTTATTTTTCAACTCCGAGTAAGTTTTTTTTTATGTTAGAAGTGTAGCAAACGAGCGTATAGACTCTATTTTAATTAATTAATTTATTTATTTTTCGTCAGAACAGTAGTAAACGAGCACGCAAACCACCTGATGTTAAATAGTCGCAGCCCATAGACATCCATGTACTACAACAAACTTGACCGAAATCCTGTCTGAGCTCGAACGTAGATACGTTGCTACTCCTGAGAAATAAGATGGTCGGCTCGCTTCAAAGTGTAGCCGGCAACCGCACCTCTCCAACCGAAACACAAGTTATGCTTTACGGTGGATTATGAAATCGGCGGTGGTACATCCCCGGTGGAGCTATAGTTTTCCCAACTTTAAAATCTATACTAATATTACAAAGAAGATATTTTTTGTTAGTACGAAATAAGCTCTGAAACGATTGCACTAATTTATTTGTTCCCTAATAAAAAACTACATTATCAGATAACACACGTAATACTTTTGTCTGTGCGTTTGCGCATTAATCTCAGAAACGGCTTATCCGATTTCAGTGAAGTTTTCACTATTACATAGCAGTAAATTAACTAAACATTTAGTGTCCATTTCATTTTAATCCGTCTATGTATGCAGCTAGCGTTTTGGAACCATGTTGTATAAGCACAGGCCCTCTTTAGATTGTTTTGGTTAGACTTTTATTATAATTAGTTTTAAGATTTACATTGTTGTAATTAAAATGTAAAGAAAGTATATTTTTTCTCTAGTAATAGATATTTCAATATGAATGCTACGAGTGTGTACATGATATAATATTTTGCTGTTAGAAATATGGAAAATGTACAAAATTAAAGCCATAGGTGAATTAAATCGCGAACAGCTGATAATTTATTTATTACCATATATATAATTTATTACCAGCTGTACCTGCGATCTCTTATAAACTTTGGGGAAATATATAAATATGAGTAACCTTTTAAGTATAGTGTAACAAACTGTGATCTTTTCAATTTAAAATATTTTATTTATTAGTTTTAAAACATTACAACAGCTATAAAAAGGTTAACCTCATTTAATGTATTCAAAGGAAACTTTTCGAGTATTTTTTTAAGAATTGTTTATTTACTCTATTTACTAATTCAAGGTTCAACAGTTCATCCGGAGTGGTAACGTCGCCCTCATAATCCGCCGTAACGGAGCGCTTGTGTTTCGGTTAGAGAGGTGCGGTTGCCGGCTACACTTACAAGCGAGGCGACAAGTCAACAGGTAATTTCTAAGAAATTGCAACGCATCTGCTGAGGATCCTTTAGAGGTGTAACAAATTCGAAATGAAATATTTATTGTCCTATATATGGTCTTAACATGCACTTCTTAATGAATATCAAAGGTACAATGCAAGATCAGTACAACGTTTTGACCGCCCAGTTTGTTAATGTTGACCGGAAAAAAATTGGAGCGGCGAAGAAAAAACATTCGAACTTATACCAACATACAGAAAATTTTAAATATATTCTGTAGAATGTTATGCATATTAGATAAGAGACAATGATCACATAGGACCTTGATATTTTATTTCGTGAAACCACCTGAATTATCTTCTTCAAATTATTCCTATCAAGTCTTGATCTAATGTATGGATATCGAACGTATGAATTAATTATCAATGAATAATGAATGGGAGGGTAATAAAAACTTGCCTTAGATGAAAGTAATAACATCTACTTTATTTTATAACTAGCGAGCCAGTCCAGCTTCGTTCGGATAAAAGAGTTTATATTTACTTACATTGTTTTTCCTACCCTAGCCTAGTTATCGCCTAGTTGCGAAAACTAATAATTAGAAACATCTATTACAAAAGACGACTGTATAACTATATTGAATTTAATTTGTCGCCTAATTAAAAAAAAACTTAACTTATTATGCATCAAAACCAGCCTCAGGAATCAGTCTACCTCTTGTGAAAACTGTGAGAAAATCCGTTCAGTACTTTTAAGTTTATCAGGAACAAACAGACAGACAGTCGCGACGGATGACTTTGTTTTGATACGTAGATACGGAGGACTTTGTTATATAATATTTAGAGACTAAGCTGCTGCCCGCGACTTTATTTACTAGGCTTCAATTTTTGGGTTTTCCTATATTTTTAGCAGCAAAAACCCATGTACCCATACCCGTAACTTATAAATTGTCGTAACTTTTTTATGAAGAAGTTATTGAAATAAAACAAACACTAATGTTAAGTGAAGCTTATTACAATACATTACTGAAAACATCGAAATTGGTTCACCGGTTTTAGAGATTAAGTAGTAAAAACTACACCGAAGTCAGTTTGACAGTTTCTGAGATGAGCTCACTTTGAGCTTCTAAATGTCAAAAATGTCAAATTGAACTTCACATTTGACATGTATATCTTATTAGAAGCCCGCTGCAGCCCGTGGATACATCACATACGACCTCACACAGGAGGCTCATACGGCCTTGAGGTCGTACGTAGATTCGTTGCTACTCTTCCAAACTTATATGGCCGCTATGTTTTAAAGTGTAGCTAGCTAGTGTTGTAATGGTTTTTAAGTTTAGAAAGGAGCAAACGAGCGGGCAGACTATCGGATGTAAAATGGTGTCTGCTGCCCATGAACATCAACGTCTAACCTTAAACAACATTAAAGTCCTGCCTGACGTCGTACATAGACCTCGTCGCCTTTCTTGGGGATTGAAATGGTCTTCTTGCTTTAAGTGTAGCCGGCAATTGCACCTCCGTAACCGAAACACAAGAACTTTACGACGGATTATTAGGGCGAGAACGGTGTCTTGCCAGTCAAACTATAACTTTGCCAGCTGTGAAATAGTTAATTAAATCCAGTACGTAAATCCCAGAATCCCGACAGTGGGCTGTAAATTAGTTAATTAACCCAAAAAATTATTAACATTTATTATAAGGATTGCTAATGAAACAAAAAATAATTATTAAAAGCATGAGTAGAAAATTGTAAACGAAATTGTAAAATAATATTATCTTTACGCTTCATTGTAATATCGACATTTTAAAACGATGCGGGTAAGCTTAACTGGTTTTCATTAAATTCCCCAATCGAGCAAAAATAAAATTAAAAGACATTTTACAGGTATTCACCACACCGGATAATTCATTCATTTATTAATTCTGCAAGTATTATTCAATGCGGGAATGACCAAGTTAAATACATCTACAAATGAATCCCTTTTGCTATGTGAGAAGAATAGCAAACGAGCATGCAAACCACCTGATGTTAAGTAGTCGCAGACCATCGACATCCACAGTCACAAACACTACTGAAATCTTATCTGAGCACGAACATAGATACGTTGCTACTCCTGAGGACTAAGATGGTCGCCTGGCTTAAAAGTGTAACCGGCAACCGCACCTACGAACCGAAATACAAGTAATGCTTTACGACGAATTATGAAGGTACCGGTGGTACCTCCCTGGTCGAACTATAGTCTTTCCACCTATAAAAAAATTGGTCCTTTGGTCACGGCATAAGTTGAGAACGACAGTACCGATTTCGTTCTTTTTTATAACTTTAATAATACTTTGTACAAGATTATGATAGAATAAAATAGAAAAAAAGACGATTTTCACATTAATTTGTCCCAGTTTTCATCGACGCTGCTGGCGAAGATTGGTTTATATCTCGCACAGAGAATTGCAATCGCTATTCAGCGCAAGAATACCCTGTAGATTGTTTAGATGAGGCTTTTATTATAATTCGTTTCTTCATTATACATTGAGGTTAATTAATTATGTAAATAAACTAAAAAGACTAAGATGCACCCCATTAGAACAAAATAGGTAATTTATGAACCAACTTAGCTCTGATTAATACGTTTGGTGTCACATAAAATATGCACGGTCGTAAAATCCAAATATTCTGATGTCATTCTTGCAGATCTGTCGTGTTCTTCATTGAATACTAATTTAGTGAGCACTAAAACTAGTTTTCAATGTAATGCGGATAAAATAATTCGAAGTATCTATATATGTATGTGTTAAAAACTGAATAGGTATTATATGGAACACAAATCGAATTCTTGGTGATAAATTGGACTTTTCGGCACAAATTGGACTCTTGGGCTTAAATAGGACTCTTGAGCACAAATAGGGCTGTGGTTTGCTTAATTGCGGATAGCAGAAAAATACTTCAATTCCCCAGACATTTGGGTCACGAGATTATAAATGGCATTCAAATAAAAGTAATACGAAAAGTCGTGCAAAAAGAAAATTAATGAAAATGTATACCTGACTTAAATGCTTAACTAAACCTGCTTGAAGAAATCAAAAATATTAAATAAATATTTAAAAATTACGTAACAATAATACGTTTTAATTAACTAAAATGTGGTATTAAACCTTCGTGGAGACTTCTAAAAAAATGTTTTTATTAATTGTAATAACAAGATAAATGCCGTCATTTTTATAGTATCGGCAAAGAATATTTTCTAGACAGATTATGCTTTCTCACCGTGCTTTGATCGCTCAAAGATTACCTATTTTGAATTTATACATTCTGCTGCCACTTGTTGTATTATATTGTTAAACGAATTATATGTATAATAATAATAATAATTCTTTGTTATATATTATTATATCATAAAATACCAAAGACTCATTTTATTATTTAATAATTTTACAGTGTTATCTATTAGAAATATGCTTTGCAATATTAATAATTTGCGACTACAAATCGATATATTTTGCAAACATTTCACGTAATTTATATCGTATACATCGTTTTACATAATCGCCGTAAAATACATAAATTATTTTATATTAAAAAATAAATGATTAATTATATAACTTCTCATGGTAATTAATTGTTTGTAATCTGTTTATTACAAGGTGAGCAAAACGATGCAATTAATTAGTTTTAATGATTTGAAAAGGTATTCTAGTCTGTTTAAAATAATATTAACGTATCTGTTTATATACTTTACGTATTTAATTATTATGTACTCAATAAGGTATTCATTTGATTTTGAAAAAGAACTGCGCGTTGATCGAATATGTGTAATGGAGTTCATAGTATTAATCACAGAGATTTTACAACAGAGCAAGATGACTGTGTTATCCAGTGATCGATACTCAAACGACCAAAGAACTGAATCGTTATGTAGCGGGAATAAAGAAAATTTGAGTCTACTGTTAACCCTTTCTAAAATTTGAAGCAAAGCGGCTAAGAATAATATGAAAATTTGTTTGAATTTTTGCGTTTATATATATATATATTTTGCTTGCCTGGAGCAATTAGTACATTGTCTACTTGCTCCTAGGCGTAACAATATTGTTTTGTAATTGACATCAGTTTAACGTAAAATAATATTAATTTGTCTTTAAAATATAACAATTAACGGCTCCCACGAGTATAATTGTTCACAAATAAAACACTTTAATAATACATTGGTATTTATTGCAATATAAACAAAGTACTGGTTAAATAAGTCAACAATTATTTACAGTATTGACAAAGAGTATTTTACAGCAGAGTCGACGTTCTTTATTGAATATTATGCCTTCACTACGCATTGAGTTAATGTGAGTTCGTAATCCTTGATTCGTCGTTTAGTTTTTGTTTCAGTTTAGTTTAACCTGTCTTTTTCTCATTTTCTTCGTAATGTGGGTGAGTTGCGATGTACTCGATGGCGCGAGCGATGTAGTCTGGGATCGGTTCCGGTGGGGGAGGTGTCGGAAGGTGGGCACCCTGTGAACAAATACAGGTTTTATTATTTGTGCTTTATAACTTCATGACAATAACCTAACGAAAGTTATCATCATGAATTAACACTTTTCTTGCGGCGTATAACATCGCTGTGTATACTTGGCGCAAAAGGCATGCGGCTGGTACATATCTGTCTTGTACGTACAAATTTGTGTGGATTACGGGCGAACACAAGTGCTGTATTATGTATGCTCAAATGAATGTTTTTGGACATTAAATAAATAAAGGACAACATTTCTAGTCATTTAGTCTAGTCTTTTTTTGCTGGAAAAATAGAAGAATAGAAGAATTGAAGAAAAAAATGAGAAGAGAAGATAGAGTTTGCAGACCATCTGATTTTAAATGGTATTTACTACTCTAGAACATCAAAGTCCGACCTCAAATAGGACTAATGTCCTGTGTGACCTGTATAGCATTTCCACTTTTGAGGACTGAGAAGGTTGCTGCGGTATATGTATCAGACAACCACGCCTATACAATTTATACAAGAATTGCTGTACAGATGAAGACAGCTGTGGTACACCGCGCTTGTCCAATATATACACTAATTGCTGTACAGATGAAGACCGCTATGGTACACCTCGTCTGTCAAATCTATACAAGAATATATATACAAGAATTGTTGTAGAGATGGAGACAACTGTGGTACACCGCGCTTGTTCAATGTATACAAAAATTGCTATACAGATGAAGACGGCTGTGGTACACCGCGCCTGTTCAATATATACAAGAATTGATGTATGGATGAAGATGGCTGTGGTACATCGCGCCTATTCAGATGATACAAGAACTTGTACAACTTGTACAACAGTCCCCCCACACCAACTATACAGCAGTTCTTGTATCATCTGAACAGGCGCGATGTACATCCTACATGATGTACATCGCGTACTGCTAGGATGTACATCCTACGTCGATAATTGTGACTGGTAAATAAATTTATTTAGGCTATATAATAAATTTATTCAAGACATTTATATAAAAGTTTGTTTACCTGTGGTTGGTAACCATTTTCGTTGGCAATGTACGATGTCTCGTACGTTTGACCGTCTGGAGCTACGAATTGGTTCGATCCGGTTACTTCCAGGGCAATCTCGCCCTGAAACAAATTAGGGTTTAATTTTAATACGGGTATACTGAAACTCAAAGGGTTCTTTTATAAAAAGAGTGATAAATGACGTCACCTGATAGTAAATCATCGCTGCTGCCACTGGACATTTACGTCTAACCTCAAACTCGACCGAAGTTATCAGTAGACTGAAGGTGGCATCGCTGCCACTTTTGAGGATTAAGATGGCCACCTCATTCTAAGTAGCATCCTCTTCAACCGGAAAACAACAGTTGTTTCACTTCGAATTATTCCCCTGACCTAGTAACCCGACCCAACTTCGCTCGGATAATAGAGTTTATATTTACTTAAACTATTTTTCTTTCAGACATGCATCCGGTCATTACTTAGTTGCAAAAACTAACAATTAGAAACATCTATATCGAACGACGACTGAATTACTATATGGAATTTAACTATTTAAAGACTCGCTCAATTTACGAAATAACCTAACTTATTATGCACCAAAAGCTTCTTCAGTAATCCCTCTACTTGTTGTTGAAAACTGAGAAAATCCGTCTAGTACTTATTAGAGTTTATCGCGAACAGACAGGCAGACGCGCTGGGGGCTTTTTTTTATAATACTTAGAGATTTACTTACCTTTTCAACGGTCTTGAATTTACCATCAGCAGACGCTGAAATACCATTGTCGGTCTCGTAACCGTATTGGAAATCACCGTCAGGCCTCTGTTCGTAGACGTTTCTAACGACACTTGCTAGTGCCGGATCAGAGACAGACACCGCAGCGTATGCGCACGCAAATGTGCACAATGTAATGATAAAGGACTTCTGTAAAAAATAATTACAATAACATTACTCAAACCAATCAATTAAAAAGATGCATCTCCTAATTTCTCCCTTCAAAAATGACCTCTCAAAATTCTGGGAAAAAAGTTATACATATTAAAAGTTAATCATAATCTTATATTTCGTTTTCATTTTTTATGTGAATAGTAGCACAACCACAAACACTACTGAAATCTTATCTGAGCTCGAACGTATCTATTGCTACTCCTGAGGAGTAAGACGGTCGCCTCGCTTCAAAATGGAGCCGGCAACCGCACCTCTCCAACCGAAACATAAGTAATGTTTTACGGCGGGTAATCGGTGGTACCTCCCCGGTCGAACTATAGTTCTCTTACCTTCAGTTTATAGGCAGATTTACATTATAGGCAGAGACCTGTTTAGTTGCTTATTTTACAGGCTTCGTGTAGTTTACGCAACTGACCAATCGTCACACAATCATATCTATTCTTATAATTTCACATAAAACGTGTCTGAAAATAATATTATCTATTCATCTATTTAAATATAATAATATCGAAATATAAAAATGGGCCAAACACTTTTATTTATTTACAAAGATAAATATTATTTATAGTTAAATATTATAAATTATTTATTTATTTTCATAAATAAATAAAGGTATTTGTATATTATCGACTGATAAACCGAAGGCTGCGGGTTAGATTCCATCTCAGGACAAATATTTGTTAAGTTTTACAAGTGGTATAACAGTTCTACTTGGCAGGTACTACCGTTCCACTGTTAAGTAACTTTTGTGCTAGCAAAATTTAGAATTGATCGTCTTAATTCTCAGGAGCAGCAACGCATCTACATACATACATACGACACTAGTTCAGGAGTTTAGTCTTGTTTGTATTATCATGGACTGCAGGTACTATTTAACATCCGATGGCTTTCACGCTTGTCAGCTAGTTTTTCAATATAAAAAAGAAATAAATAAACCATCTGACATAAAAAAACTATAAACATAAAAGCTAAATATTTACTGGCAAACGATCTAAGTACACTAAATATATAATAACCGAAAGGTAAAAGTATACGTCGATCCACGCTCGAAGTATACTTTTACCACCCACACCCTCATAGCCCGCTAAGAAGCTACTTGTGTTTCAGTCAATAGTACAGTTACCGACTATCTAATTACGTAGTAGACACATCTAATTACGACTTCAAATAAGACTTCAGTCCTGTTTGAAGTTGAATGTCGTTGTAAATAGACTTCAGCGATCATTCAGCAGGTAGCCGGCACGCTCTTTAGCTACTCTTTTAACTTAATAAGTTCTAACTGAATAACTAAGTAACTAAATAATATTATAAGCTTACCATGTTCACTTCTCACGTTTCAGACACGAATTGACTTAAAATACGACAAAATATTTCTTATATATATAAGGGATTGTATTATTTTTAACGTGGGTAAAAACAAGACAATATTTATACTTTTTGTACGCAAAATCTTAACGTCTTCTGACATTTGGCATATAATCAAAACTAGTCAGAAGCGACAAAAAAAAGGACATAAAAAGTTGGTTACCCATCTTCTATTTTTGTGTTTTGAATACTAAACAGAATATTAAGTAGGTATCGCTTTGTCCCTGTAGCTTGGGACTAGAACAGCGACTATATCTCCTGCCTGTCGTAAGAGGCATTTAAAAGGATTTTTCAGGATAAGAGTAGGAGCTCGGCCAGTTTCTATATAGCGATTTCGAGAAGGGAGTCGTTGTGACTGGTCCAGCACCGACGTAGGCGTAGATCAGTGACCGGGAAGCCGGGTAAGCTCCCCCAACTTGTTCCCGATTGTGACTTCGTGCTAGAGACCACCGGTTACGTTCATTTCGTGATCCTGGTGTTTTATACAAGCATACAATGTGACTACCCAGTGGACTACACGGTGGGAAGAAATCCCACAATAACGGGTGCATTTTAAAGGTTTTCTTCCGAGACATTGAATATATGTATGGTAGTCATTATAACCCAATTAAATCGTTTCGTACTCCTGCAGTTGCAGAGCTCAATCCTTGAATTATTTAGGCTTAACTAAAAGGTAAAAGAAAAAACAGCGGCACTAAACTGGATCTATTTTCTCTAGATTGGAGATATGTCGATAATTCACAAAATTATTGTAGTCCTTAGCCTCCATGTGTATTTACAAATACACAGACGTAATGTCCATCCAATCTTGCAGCCTCGACGTAAACATAGCACTTGTGTTTGCCCCTAATTTATACAGATTTGTACGTACACGACAGGCGTGTACAAGCTGCAAGCGTGTTACGCCAAGTACATAATACGCAGCAGTCGTGTATCCCGCAGGACAAATGTTAATTATTTTACTACTTTAATAGATTTATATTAAATATATGTAAGTATACAATTAAATAAAATTGGAGTGTCTCTTTGTAATATACCCGCTTTTTATTTATACCCTATGTACCCGATGTATACCATATGTACCCTACATGTACCAAAATAACATTTTATACATTTCTTCCTGTCCGTCTATTTGTTCCAGCTAATCTCTGGAAAGGTTAGATCAATTTTGACGGGGCTTTCACTGGCAGATAGCTGATATAATAAGGAGTATCTTAGGCTACTTTTAATTTAGAATTATATAAAATAAACGCGAAGTCCCGGGTCCAGCTAGTTTATGTTAAAAATAAAGCTGCACTCCTGTAACAAAGCTAAGGGGAAAAACTAGTTTAGTTATAAAGATTCATCTAGCACAATTTTATTTAAAAACTTGTAATCAATTCATAATGACTTTCCTTTTCATTATTATTTGCGATGCTTAATAGTCTTGTTTGGTTAGACATTTAATGTGTCGAGTGAAAACTCGTTTTAATGTTAATTATACTAAATAAATTTTTACTTTGCTTATACACAAGGTCAACAAGTTAAATTCGGTTCTGATTCAGGAGTCTAGCATTCTGTTGCTATCAGGCAAAAAATGGAAATAACAATTTTATCCTGTCTATTTGTTTGTCTGTCCTGTTCAAAGCAGTTCGTGGGCTGCAGTGAATACTTGGCGTTAAATGCATGCTCGTTTGCTTCTTTTTCCATATATTGATGGGTAGTAGAACTACAGTTCGGCCGAAGAGGTAATCACTGTCGCCCTCATAATCCATCGTAAGTCGTTGACAATGAATGTTTGCAACACTCGAGTCACCAGCATCACCGACTTTGAAGAAGAGCTCTTTTTGTATTTAAAAAAACATCATGTCATAGAATTCAGAGAATATCTCAGTAGGAAGATCGTTCCATATGGCACATATCTGAAAGATATGATCACACAAACTGAACTATCTCTGATAAAGGGTCGCCACGAATCCTGTTAATGCGAATGGAAGCTTAATTTCGGCAAATCGTTGGTAGATATCAGACACTTTTGAGTATTTTATGAAGAACTCTCAAGGTTCCAGGATTCTTCGATATTTCATCATACAAGCGTAATCTAAACATACAACGCGTAATGC
>DWON01002994.1:0-19085 GCA_018251015.1 Phocides pigmalion okeechobee
CTGTATGTTTGTGCACGCTAATCTCAGAAACGGCTTATCCGATTTGAATGCAGTTTTCAGGATTATATTGTGATGGGTTTCACTTAACATGTCTTTCATTTAAATCGGTTAACAAATAACAAATAAAGAAGTCATGTCAATTTATATCAAACATCACCGAAAGAAGTTGCGTGCACAGCTAGTCCGACAATAAAAAGTACTTATCTAGTGCTTCTGCTATAATGTTTCTTGTCAGATTATCAATAAATTAATGAGTAATAATTCGTTAAAAATTGCGTTACCTGTGATTTTCCGAACTTTGTGATTTTTTATCGATTCGTGCAATTAGCGACCATTTAGCATTTGCCTATTGTTAGTAACAGTGTAAATATATTATGTGACACATAATAATTTTCTGTGTGAATGACACGCACCACAATATCGAAAAGACATTTGTGTTGACTTGCACACGTATGTGTATGTCATAGGTATGTTTTAATACAAAATTAGGAAAGGAGCATGCACGCCAGCTGATAACAAGTGGTTTCTGCAGACTGCTGTGTAATCGACTCCAAGTAACTTTTCAAGTGCTAAGCCCTGCCACAGATGAGGTGAGGTGACTGATGACCTAAAAAAGTGAGCTGGAAACCACTACAGTCCAGGTGCAAACCTTAAAACGCTGATTGTTCGATGGCAGTTTAAGGCTGACGCATGTAGCGATGATACCTTCTGAACGGAACCACAAAAGGATTTTTTTTATGTGAGAAGAGTAGCAAACGAGCACGTAAACCACCTAATGTTAAGTAGTCACAGCCCATAGACATCCACAAACACGATCGAAATCCTATCTGAGCTCGAACGCGTTGCTACTCCTGAGGACTAAGGTGGTCGCCTCTCTTCAAATCTCGTAGTACCTCTGCGGTCGAACTCTAGTTTTCCTACCTGTTCATGTAAGAAGTAATAATGTAAGAAGAATAGACAGTGCACAAAATCAGAGAACCCACCTTTACACTGCAGTTAAAAATGACATAGCATCAATTGAAACCTCCGTCTCACCCTTTTTAAGTATAGTCTACAGATACGGGTCCTCTATGAGAATTCAATGTTTGTTATCATATTAAATGGGTTGATCCGCCCGCAGATTTGTCCGAAATTTAAACATTTCAAACGGAAGAACTAATGAAACAAATTAAATATATGTATCACTGTTATATGGAACTTCTAATTTATGCTATGTGCTTATTTCTCCTATATCTTTATAAATAGAGTCCATTAGGTTAATAATGACCGTTAGGAAAATAATAATCGTTTAAAGGTTTCGTTATTAGTACACAATCCGTAATCTGAAAAGCCCTTTTTTTCGGAAAAGTCCGTATAAGTATAAATAATATCCACGTCTGCATGTGTATTTTGCCCGAATAATCTTTTCTATTACGGTATTAATGCATGGAATGAGATCGCTGTCGCTTTATAATAGAATTTTTAGCCTATACCTATTCTCATCGTATAAGAAACAAATGGAAATTTTACAGTTTGAAAGGCTAGATTAAATTACCAAATGTATTATATTTTAAACTTCTACCACTAATGACTCTCTGTATTGGGTTTTACATGTTATAATTCTGTGTAGACTGACACGGGCCGTACCTTCAGTGTGTTAATTACTAACTACGACTAATTTCTAACTAGGGAACTGTACCAGAATAGCTACAACGGAATATTGAATAAAGTATGTCTGGTATTACGAAGACATTATAAAGCTATGTTAAGTACTTGGATAGAAATTTTGAATTAATAGGAGTTAGTGTAATCATACTTGTTAAGTAGCTAGTTTGATTTGTTTATACAGAATATTAATTACTATTGTTAATGCTTGTTTTGCTAGTCATACAAAATATGTAGACGAAAATAAATGTGTCGATAATATAATTGGCGATCCAACTTATTACGGCTGCATTTATGATATCACAAATCTTTGAAATGGTCGGCTTTTCTCTGCTATAATATATTATACAAATAAATATTTCTTGAATCATTCTGTCTATCGCTGAAAACCGCATTAAAATCCGTTGCGTACTTATAAAGATCGTACAGCCGCCGGGAGGCGACTTGGTTTAACACTATGTAAAGATTATTATTTTTTAACACATATCAGTTAAACAATGCTTATGATATTGCTGCAGCAAACCCCAATATTTGCCTACTACTTAATCCACTTAATTCCTAGTGTAATCGAACCAGGCATAGAAGTGCCTCTTATCAATTAGACTCTGATAGTAACATAACGTCGCTATCAAATTATTGGAGCTCTGTTAAAAGCCATTAGATGAGACTATTTCCATGTAATGGCTTATAACAGACATGGGACTATTCCCATAATTGAAGGATGCCTAGACTCCTAAATCTCTCTCAGAGTGTAGCCTTTAGAGCATGTTCCACTATTACACTATGTTTACAATTCGGAATGGTAAAGATACGGTTTAGTGACAATCACA
This sequence comes from Phocides pigmalion okeechobee, assembly GCA_018251015.1. Classification (NCBI taxonomy): domain Eukaryota; kingdom Metazoa; phylum Arthropoda; class Insecta; order Lepidoptera; family Hesperiidae; genus Phocides; species Phocides pigmalion. Next base: position 2,475 of record DWON01002994.1, read on the forward strand.
CTTCGGGTGTTTTTCTAACCGCTTATAAGGCTTTTGACCAGATTGGACTCATTTTATCACTAGTATCTGGGACCAACTGCTCAACGTAACCTCCGAAACACGAAAGCATTTTACTAATAATCATTCATCCTACTTCCGACTACACCCGACGTTGCTGGACTTTATTATTCGTTATGAATCTAAATAAGCACGGCTACTCGCGCTACAGATATAATTACATGTTATTGATTGCAAAACAACCATTACACACCGTCCTAATATTCAGCGGCCCTTATCTACATCCCTGTCTTAGGTTAGGCGACTCACACGTCCGACAATACAACGGGTAATCGACTGTTTACTGAGTTGCGACCACGCGACATACTCGGACAGTACACTACTAAATTAATATTGTCACCGTGCTTCCAGAACTTCATACAGGTTTAATTATACTAAGAATGTAGCGGCTAATTAAAAATATCAGCGTGACGTTTATGGCTGACACATTTTTAAAGATAAATATTATCTGCAACTTCTTCAAATTGCTGTTTATTAGTTTTTACTTACGATGCATGTGGTGCAGTAGTATCCATTTGACTCTCATCTGCTGTTTTCGACTATGTAGACATCTAAAGATAGATTTTAGTTCTGGGTCTGTTTTATGTATTTTTGACACCCACGCCACAGTGAATCTAAGTGTTACTACAGCTAACTATAAAAGGCAAAAAAAGTTTAATAAATATTGTTGAAAGTCGTACGTTTGTGTTGTCGGTTATTTATAACTTATTACGCATTATCTGCTAACGCTTTCGTCTGCTCGTCTGATCCGACTAAATCGATAGCACAAGATAAGCTTATCAGTGTCACCGGTATATAATATATGGTCACCGGCTTCCAAAATAAGTGTACATATAAATCTTCAAGCTGTTCAGTGGTATCGGAGATAATCATTATAATACAATTACGTGATAGTGGTTTGAGAATATGGGTGTTTACAGGTGAGTACTTCGTGATTTCTTTTTTTAACAGTCACTATATTAATCCTTGGTCGTGGATTTCCAATTGCAAAGGATCTGTGCTTGTGTAATTTTTATTCTACAATTAATTACTGAATTGCAGCCATTTAATTTTAAATGGGAAGAGGGAGTCTATTTAAAACGGAAACGAATTAAAGGTGGACTACGAGAGTAAGTAAGTAAGTAAGTTTTGGGGATGTCTGGTGTAGACAGTTTACAATGTTTGTAAAAAACAAAAAAAATGCCTTTTCATTTGTTTTATAATTTTCATCATGATTGTCGGCATCTTCCTAATCGTGATAAATGGTTTCGCCCGACGCGACATTACAAAAAATATTCACGATAAAAAACCACGCTGTATTGCCATTTTGTTTACTTATTAATGTTATTAGATTTTAAATCTTATTTCCATTTCCATAAAGATTACGAGAAGCAACTGCGAAAGGTATTGTACCTACTCGAGTGGCCTCGCAAGTTTTTCGACATTATGTTTTTTCATTGTTTACTTTTACAATAAAAATGAACGAGAGGTAACCGTAGTAACTGCAAAACACGTTTTTGCTTTAGAGAACTGGGTTTAACTGGGAAGAAAATAGAGTAATTGTTACTACCGTAAAATTACCCAACATATACTTGGAACTTCATGGTTTGCAATGACTATTTAATACAAGGTTGACAGACAGTTTTCCTCAAGAATCAGTGATCGACATAAAGATAGTAATCCTATGCGACATTAACTAGAAATTGACTCATGTTGGTTATTATCTCAAATAAAAAAGTTTATAGCTTTTTTAAGTAGCAAATGAGTGCTAGCCTATAGATATTAATTGATCTCTGCAACGCACGGACTTTTACGTGTAACCTTAAACCAAACTAAAGCCTCACATCATGCATAGTTACATCGTTATTCCTGAGGATTGACGGTCGCCTTGTAAGTGAAGCAGTCAACCGCACCATTTCAACCACAACACAAAAACTCCTTAACAGCAGATTATAAGGGCGGCATGGGCTCTACCAGGTTTAACTATTCAACATTGCAAGTAAATGCTCGCTTAACATATTAAGTGAAATATTAGTGTAATGTACGACGATCAATCGATCAATCCACGTACAATCGATGCGCCGGAATGGAACGGGTCCAGCGCTTTCACTGCACCGGCTCTAGCGTGCAACTGGCGAGTGTGAAACTCGTTTGCGAAACCCCTTAAGGTTTTTCTAATGCTCGAATAGTAACAAAGGAACGTGGACAACTGATTTTAAGGAACATTGCAGCCTATGTACTTTTAACCTCAAAAAGGACTGATGTTATATCTGAGCTCGTACGTAAGTGCGTTGCTGTTCTAGAGGACTAAGATATTCGCTTCGCTTGAGTATGACCAACAACCACCCGCTCTAAATCGAAACCCTGTAAAGTATTTCTTGTGTGTCATAAGTGTTTGCCTATATTTCTTATAAATCAAATTAGAAGGTGTGACCCATTTGCTGCAGCTGGATATGGATGGATGAACAGAGAGCACGATCGTACCACTCCAGTTTCGATATAGACACATGAATCTACGTTTTAAGTATAATTATCATTATATATGTCTATTAGCTGCAATTGGAAGGCAGCAAGCCGTTTACTATATCAAAATACTTTTGATAGACAAATCAAAAGTATTTTGATATAGTAAAGGCATTTTGTCAGCCGTTTCCTATCCGCGTGCGTCGCGAATCTGTGCGCATCTCCTTCGCTACTTATAATTAGTTAAAGACATCCTCAAGGGAGACTTCTCAAATGTAGCGACGACTCATTGTTTGACTTTGTTCACACGCTGCGATAGACAATGCATTATTGGCATTGTTGTTGTATACAATTTTAAAGGACATTGTACAAGAAATAATACAAATAAACATGTTCCACTGAACAGTGATTACGTTTTTGACAAGTTTGTTCCGTTCGGCTTTTAAACCTTTCCATGGAGTCCGCTTGACATTTTTTTTTCAAACAATTAGTTCTACGTTTAATCGACGCTACTGGTGATAAGAGTACAGGTTTATATCTCGCTAAAAGAATTGCAATCGCTATGTAGCGCGATAATGCGGCTAGCGTTCTTGCCAGCATGCCGATATTCAAGAACACCATTTAGATGGTTCAGGTTAGGGATTTATTATAATTTGTTTAAGGGTTTCCATTATTGTAATTAAAGTATAGATAATGACTATTTCACAATAAAAAAAACAGTAAACATCTAATTTTACGTTGGTTATATACAACATAGAACATAGGTATGCGCACCAAATGAACCTCCACTAAGAAGTTGTATTAACAATGTATGTCACTGAATTAATTGAGAATAGCGACCACTTGTTACTCAGATTTATCATTGTTTACATTAATGTTCAGGTTTAATTCAGCACTTCAGTATTATCGTACCTAAATCACTTACCGAATGTATTGTTTGCACTAACGATAGTTCAACTTAATAATAGCACACCATACTTGATAAAACACTAATCTTATTATCATTCGTAACTGCGTTTGTTTTCCTATTATTAAATTGCGTAAAAGTTATGAGGTTGTTGTAATTAAGAGCTATTTTATAAGTATGTGTATACATTGGCATGGGTACATTTGTAGTATACTTTGATACTAGTCTCGTTAACACTAGACTTCGTCTGCGTTGTTTGTTATATTTAAAACACTATATATCCCATTTCTGCACAGCAAGAAAACACATCACTGAACACATAGTGATAATAATTACCATAATTTTATGTAACCTTGTATTAAATGAACATATCGTAATATTTAATACTTAATAAGTACAGATTGTAAGTACTTAATAAGCATAGTTAAATACTTAATAAGTATATATGTTAAATTACGAAGTCTTATAAGTAATAAAAAGTAAAAAAAAAACAGTTTTTGTGTTATGTGCACCCAACGGCAGTCCTCTATCGTTTATTGTTTCTTATTAATATATACTGCAAGAGGTAAAAAAAAATATGTTTCACTTTGACAAGTTCTTTAGGTAATGTTATTGTATAATCCCTACTAATATTGTAAATGTGAATGTCAGTTTGTTGTTAAATGCTTCCACGCCAAAACTATTCAAAAGATTATCATGAAACTTTGTACACATATTCTTAAGATATTAAAAAGGAGATAGGATTTTATTTTTATTAAAAAAAATGGGAGACATGACTGTTTGTCATAAAATTTGAAAATCTAGAAACTTCAAAGCCTTCAAATTAATATCTTTTTGACTATAGCTTCGGCTGTTTTAAATTTTTGTATATTTCATGTTATTCTGTTCCGTCACTTATAGGCAGTACTAAATCTATATCATTTTTTGAAGTTAGGTACCTTTTTGACGTTTTAGTTATTACTCGCTGCAATGATCTTTGATATTCATTTAAGGGCTTCAACGCGAGCGAAGCCGCGGGTAAAATCTAGCACATAATAAATTAGTTTACAATTTCATTTATACGTAATTTTTAATAAAAATACCTTACAATGCAACACTATCTGTAATATGTTGTTTAAATTAGCTTTTCACTACATAGTATAAAACAAAAGTGGCTGCCAGCCGTCTATACGCTTACATCTTTCAAACTACGCAATGGATTTTAATGCAGTTTTCATCAAGAGACAGAGTGATTCAAGAGAAAAGTTTGTATGTATAATACATGCATGATATAGAAGGTAGAAGCCGACAATTTTAAAGATTGGTAATGTGATATCGTAATGCACGTGCGAGTCTGGTATTTGATGCTAGACTATTATAAGTGACAAAGAAAAATACGACGTATTATTAATCAAAAGTAAGTAAAAACTATGGTCTTTAAATAAATATATTATCGACAATCTGAAGCGTATGTGGCACTAACCTTGTACTTCGATCGGTAATCATAATCACCGTGTATCTATTATCGAGCACTACCAAGTGGGACATTACATGTAACGCCCGGGAAGTATTTAATCTTTATTACTTGCTAGCTTCTTCCCGCGGCTTTGCTCACGCAGAAATTACATGCAACAAAATATCTTTATTGCATTCCATAAAATAGGAGAGAAATATTTATATATTTCCTGGTTTAGTTATACAAGATGCCCTGTATACGAGGTCGTAAATATAATAGGTATACAATATTTCAACACTCATTCTACCCCTTAAGGGTGGAATTTCCAAAATTCCCTTGTTAGTGCTCACTTACTTCATATATAGAATCTATCTGCAAAATCTCAGCATAAATTTTCACGTTTTTTCAGATTTTATGACGGCAAAAACTTGTACTAAAATCAAGCAAATGTAACTTTTAAATTGAGATAACAATTTTCTTTAAAGACCGATTTAAATGAAACGAACATTAATCTTAAATGAAGCTTATTGCACTTTATTAGTGAAAATCTTACCATTGTCGATAAAGCCGTTTCTGAGGATAGCGCGCATAAACGCATAGACAAACATATAAAAATTCCAACAACTTATGTCATGGTTCCTACTGTGTTAATACATGTTTTTAATAATAACTTGCCTCAGATATCTTCCATATACAGACAACGATCACTTAAAATTTTATTTTTATATAGATAATGAGATTTCCAAGCGGCTTGATAAAGTAAACAAAAACACCTAACACTTGTTACGTGGTTCGACTGAAGAGGTACATACGCTACATAAACCGCCTTGACGTAAATGTGTTTTGGTTCAAGAGGTGCGGTTACTTACACACTCCAAGCGAGGCGGCCAACTTTGTCCTCGAGAATAGCAACACATGTAGGTATGATGTCAGATAGGACTTTTTTATGTGAGAACAGTAGCAAACGAACATGTAAACCACCTGATGGTAAGTAGTCGCAGCCCATAGACATATATACAATACATGACTGAATCCTATCTGAGCTCGAAAATAAATACGTTGCTACTCCTGAGGACTAAGATGTCAGTGTAGCCGGCAACCAAACTTCTCCAACCGGAACACAAGTAATGCTTTATGGCGGATTATGAGGGCGGCGGTACCTCCCCGGTCGAACTATAGTTCTCCCACTTCTTATGATTCCAGAACTAGTCTGCTTGAGGTTGAATAAGAAAGTCCATGATTTCAGCGGTTAGTTAACATCATTGCCATTGGCGCCTGCATTGTTAACTACTCTTATACACCGTCTAACCTTGTACTTTGATCGATTATCACAATCGTGTTGTCTGTTATCGACTTAGTCTAACCAAGTGTGACATTTTTAATATCCGGGAAGTATATAATCTTTATCCTTTATCAAATTATCTGGTTATTATGAATCATGTATGTTTTTCTTATGGTTTGATCAAGGCAACAAATAATCTGTAATACCTTTATTTTTGTTTAGGCTGCGGCACATTCAAAAATGAGTGTAGCTATCACGTACTTTCTTTTAAACATTGAGTGCGCGATGTTTAGAAAGAAAGTACAGAAACATGTTACAAAAAAGTCGCTTGTAGTCTGTCTAACGAGGCTTTGATCCAAGTTATTAGGTCTACTTTGCCGCTTCATTTTAACAATGCATTTCGTCACAAACACAACAAATGTATTGATTTACAAAGAGTTGTTTCTTTTCATTAAAATTTCATCTATCATTATTGGTTTCCCTGAATTCGAGTAACGCGGGTTCAAATTTCATGGACCTGATGTTCAAGTGGTTAGGTAAAATAGGGATATGTTGGAGAGAACCTTAATTCAAATGTTACCAATCAGACTGAAACATTAACGTTATATCGTGTATGCAATATACATGGTGTTAGCGAGGTTCGCGTGGCGTGCGGCTGGCTGGCGGGCGGCATTGGCGGCTGGCAATCAATACGTGAAAATAAGATAGGTCAGTGTCGGGTGCATGTTGTCTCGCGGCGCCGCGCCGCCCGACGGCCGTGAACTGCGTGCGCATGCGTGCACGGTACTTACCGCCTAGGGTTGCCGGGGTGCATATGCGTACTTGCCACTCGCGGTGTGTTTATGCATGCATAGGCATATAAGTACTACTTGCGTGAACCTGAGGCTTTAACGAAATATAAACTTTCGACGCTACGTGAGTGCTAAAACTGTATGGTAATACATCATTCGTAAAATATTGCTATATAATGATTATCATAACATTCAATATTTTTGGTGCAAGATGGTATTTAATTTAAAAGCATGTGGTATCTTTGTAAAATCAAAAGAAAAAAATGGTATTTTAATTTTTTTTAATTAGGTATATGTTTTTTTTGAGTTGTTATTTTAATGATATCGTATATTATTAGGCTTGTTATCTAATGTATTCGGAACGATTAAAATATTGAAATATAATTTCGGTTCTAACCGATCCGTTGTCAACCCTAAGTCGAGTACAAATAAGCATACATTTCTCTCTCGTGACAATTATAAAGGTCAAGGAAGCATTCTTCACGGACGCTTCATGGAGTCGTCCACAATACATAACGTCTGCATCTATTTAAATATAGTGTTATTATAATTTGCTATTACAGTTACACTTTTACTAACTTTTTCCATAGTTAGTACCTCGGTGATAATAATGTGACTGGTTTCAAATATTTTTAATCATGTAACGTGTCGATTATGGCTTAGTTTACTTAAGTTCGGTTGAACTATTCACCCGTTTACTGTATATATTATATAAACAATATTTATTTGTAAGTAACAATAGAAGTTTTGAAGCTGGGAAAATTATAGTCCGACCGAGAAGATGCCACTGTCGTCCTCGTTACCCCCCGTAAAGCATTACTTGTGTTTCGGTTGGAGAGGTTACCGGCTATACTTTGAAGCGAGGCGAACATCTTAGTCCTCAGGAGTAGAAATGTATCTATCTACACTTGAGCTTAGATAGGAATTCGGTCGTGTTTGTGATTGTACGTGGATGTCCATGGGCTGCGACTACTTAACATCAGGTTTTTTGCATGCTCGTTTTCTGCTCTTCTCACATAATGAGCCGGCAAACATACGATTCTACCAAAACGCAAGTAATGTTTACGCTAGCAATGGGCGTGGCGGCAATACCTCCCCGTTTGAACCTAGCAAGTTCTATCACCTTGCAATATATACATGACCACAAGCAATAGATAGATGTATACAAGCAATATATAAACAGTTTTGTCTATTTTGTCGACTTATATATGTGATGTCGACTTATAAAAGCTAATAGATGAATGTTTTGTCTGTTTTCATGGAAAATTGGCCTTGGGGCTAGAGTGGTAATAAAGCGTACACGGATCTGGCTAGTTACGAAACTGGGCCGTTTGATTTATTAATAGACACTGATGGGGTCAATCGATAACATATCGTTGCAATTGGGTAAATCGATTTACAGACGTATTGATCATTACGGACTTAATGAGACTGCTTGGCGATAATATGATAATTACGCAATAAACATAAAACAATTATCAACAATTTAATTACTCTTATTGTAGAAAACTTTTAATGTAAAAGGTATTATTTTTATTATTACGTTAAAAACTTGAGGCTGAATCTGACATCAATAAATAAGAGTAGAAGTCAAGAAAGTTGGTGGTATACATATTATAGCAATTTTTTTCATTATTGGAAGTTGACCAATAAAAATAATTAACCTTTTAGTTAAATATTCATAAACGACATCGCGGTAACCTTACCTACAGAGGTTTAGAACTGTCATTCAATCTGGTAGTATACAACACCTCCGCCCGCATAATTCGCTGTAGGTATAACAATTCTAGATGTTTTGGTTGGAAAGGTATAAAAATAGACATTTTAGCCCTAAGGAGCAACAACGTGTCTGAGTTACTCATTATAGTCCACAGGCTTTAGTGACCACTTAACATCAAGTTGCTCTCTCCTAATGTGAGTGTCCATGGGGGAGGCCTATGTCCAGCAGTGGACGCGAAAAGGCTGAGGTGATGATGATGATGATGAATATGAGTGTAATTTATGAATAATTTCTTCAGTGCACAATTACAGTATGACAAAATGATTATGTACGGTACTTGTTATCCGTCTCCCAGCTGGATAGTCAGCACACCTTGTAGGTCGAACAGCAGATAAATAATTATAACGATTATGATAATTAATTATTTTGCACCTGTTGTATAATTCATTTAAAATTATTTATATGGGTTTAAAGATCCTTACATGTTTTTACAAAGCTGAATAAAATATCAGTATTATTATTTTAAAGGTTTAAGTTTAGTGGTTAAGAATCCTTTCTAATTTTTCAAAGCTGCATATTATATATGAATTATCATTTACTTTGACATCGAAGAAAAAATTATAAGGAAGTTGTGTGGGCTGAGACATCTTCATAAAATACTTAAATGTGTGTGAATCCTTGTTTACCGCACTTGGACAGCGCGTTAGGTATAGTAGACTTCACATACCTCACACACTCAAAGTAAGAAAGATGAAAGATATAATTTTGTTAGTTTGTATTAAGTACAGAAGCAGAATAACTAACACTATTTAAAAAATAAAAATATAATGTAACAAACCTACAACTATAGAGTAGCTATAACAAACAATCATAAAACTATAGCCTATAACGATGGTGCGTGATGTCTACTATCCCGTACTGAAGCAGCGCGGTGGACAAAGGCCTAATATTTCCCATTCAGAGAGACGATCCATGCACCATAGTAATTGGTTCAAGATCAATATTATATTTTAATCATGATGTCTGCAGTCGGCTCTAGATTTATTGAAAATTCTTTTTCTTATTTATTCCTTCCTTTCATGTTTCATTGCTGACCGTACGAAAAAGTACAGGATACATTTTTTACTCGCAAGTCACATCCTGAAGCCTTTCTTATAATATTTATCTTTATATATACTTTACGCCTGTTGTAAACTGTATAGCAATATGCCAAATCAAGAATGTTGCTTAAATTCAGTTATTTTTACAATAATTTTGTCAAAAACAGTACTGCCGTAAAGCACGTCTTTTGTTACACTTACAAGTGTCCTCAGAAATAGCAAGGCATCTAAGTATCACGTATGAATTCACAAAAGAACTTAAACCCTGTTTGAAGTTATATGCCTCTGTTTGAATGTCCATGCGCTGCAGGAATTACTTAATATCAGATAGCTTACATGTTCGTTTGCAGCTCCTCTCACATAAAAATATATCGGATTAGAATTGGAATTTGACTAATCTTATGTAATTGTTCGCAGGCCAGAATCATGGTGGGTGTCGGCGGTACTGCGCACGATCCGCGCGGTGGCGCTCGTGTTCGACGTGCTCACCTTCCCCGTGCACCTGCTGCTGCAGCGACCCTGGAGGAAGCGCGCGCTCTCCAGGCGGATTAAAGTGAGCCTTTCAAGGATACTATCATTTTATATTTCAAATGCTTTAGAACTTTCGACTCGTTACGCGTTTGTATTGTGTATACTTTTATTCGACTGTTTATCCATGTTCTAGCTAAGTTTCTAAATACGTTTTGTCTGAAGTCATACTTGTGTTACTATCCCTGAAGATTAAGTTGCCCTTACAATGGGTATTATGTGAAATTGGTCTATTGTTCTTCTTTGAATTTTAACCGAATTTGATTTTTCACGCAGCAGTAAGCATATTGATCTGACAAACATGAGTTCTGGGTTCTATTTCCAGGAAAGTAAACATTTGAATGATTAGTTTAAATCCTTCTTCTGGATTTCGTTTGAATATGTGTCCATAGTAACCAAAACGTAAAGAATCTTGCTGTTATGAGTGTTAAAACAAGCACGAATAAAAGTACCCTTTACATATGCAATTCTTTTTTATCAAAAATAAACAAATCCAAATGTTTAGTCGATTTTTTGTGCCAACTATACGAGTCAATTTGCATGTTCAGGCGCGCATAATCGAGTCGACGGCTGACAGCGTGACGGTGCGGTCGATATGCGAGCCGTGCGAGCTGCACGTGCGGCTGGTGCGCGACGGCGTCACGTGCATGGAGAGCATGCTGCGCGCCGCCGCCGCGCGCTGGGCGCACCGCCCCTGCCTCGGCACGCGCACCGTGCTCGGCGAGGAGGACGAGCCGCAACCTAACGGAAGGGTCTTCAAAAAGGTAAGATTTTTTATTTTCTACAGTTGATTACTGAGAGTTAACACCTCCCTGGTTGAACTGCGATTTTGCCATCACCATAATAGCTAGATGCTTATTACCGCCATAATAGCTATGGATTTTGTCTGATTTGGTACCATCGGTTATTGATTAGATACGTGTTGCCTTGAAGAAGGTGTGAATTATTTCATTATAAGGTATTTAAAGTACAAACATTTGACAAACGTCTAAGTTACAATGTCAATTCAGTTGATCCGTTCTAAGCGCCTTTTTGGCTAATGTCAACCGGTAGTAGGAAGCGGCGGATAAAACTCCTGGCACCCTGTTTAAATCTGTCGTTAATACAAAATCCATATTGACCAAGTATCTCTCAAAATCCAGATTAACCAAAGACAGAACAGTAATCGAGATAACATTTGCCTATTACCGCAGTATTTCAGGGCAAAACCTTATTGCGGAAACCCAAGTAGAGCCAAAAACGGCGAGCTGGCGGGCCGCCAATTTGCAAATCAGTTACTAATCCCGCTAATGATGCGAACTATCACAACTATCCAATTAGTACTGTAAATTTTTGTACAAAACCTGTATAATGCCAGCATATTAGAAAAAAGGTGTATTCTATTTTGTTGGTATACAAAAATTACATTTAAAACACATCCATTCAATCCGACAATCTGCAATTAACATAATTTACCGTTAAAACATTTATTATTCGGTGGTTAAACAAAAATAACAAAAAAACAATTGCACGATTGTTGATGAATTTACGTAAGATTTTTGAAAAGTGATAGAAATGTAGTTCAACTGGGCAGTAAGTACCACTGCCGCCCTTATATGACGCCAAGAAGAAGTCAAGTGTTTAGGAGTAGCGACGAAAGACCGTAGCATGGAATGGCATGGCTGCAGTGACAACTTAACAACAGGTCAATTGCATGCTTTTTTCTGAATGATGGAAATGAAACACACGTCCCTGTATGAGAGAATAGAAAGTAAACCACTAGGATGTTACAGCTTTTCTGCCACCAATATCACTGTGAATTATCAACAATCGATTGTTGAGAATCGTGATTTCAGTAGTAACTGAAAAATGGTCTACCCTCATCCATGAGTGGGAGACGTGAAACTTAACGTATAGCTGCTTCCTTGCAACTAGTAAGACACAAGCGTCACGTGTCGGTGGGTTGTTGCAGTACAACATGGGCGACTACGTGTGGCGGTCGTACATCGACGTGGAGCGCGAGGCGGGGCACTTCGCGGCCGGGCTGCGCGAGCTGGGCTGCCAGCCGCGCCGCAACATCGTCATGTTCGCCGAGACGCGCGCCGAGTGGATGGTCGCCGCGCACGGCTGCTTCAAGCAGAGCATACCCGGTCAGTACACAACTGGCTGGAAGGACTTTATTCTCTACGATGCCATTCAGCATAAAATGAGAACGATTCCGGCAGTTCTGTGAGCAGTATCCATTAGTAGCATAGAACAATGGAACAAAGCATGGAACAATATTTAAAAAATAATATTTATACAGTGTCTCTTGATGTGTGAATCCTTTTTCTGGAATTCTCTATAGAAAGAGATTATCTATGGTTCATGTGTATTGTTAATAATAGTCTAATATATAAACATACTATAATTCCAGTGGTGACAATCTACGCGACGCTTGGTGACGAGGCTATCGCGCACGGCATCAACGAGACCGAGGTGTCCACCGTGATCACGACGCACGACCTGCTACCCAAGTTCAAAAAGATCCTCACCAAGACGCCCAAGGTCGACACCATCATCTACATGGAGGACCAGCTCAAGACCACCGAGAAGGACGGCTACAAGGAGGGCATTAGGATAGTCGGCTACAAGGAAGTCGTCGAGATGGGCAAACTGTCCAAGATTGGTAAATTAGCTTTACGTTTTATGACAATTGGAAACTATACATAATAGCTACCTGTATTTCCCCTTACCATTATCACCATATCTCCGAAGTGTATTCTTTTTATAGAGAAATTTTAAATTCTGAATAGTAATTACAAAGAATAGATGTTTTTTAGTCCTATCTATAGGAACAAAGTTTAATTAGAATGCCTTAATATTCATTTTTGTTCCAAAATATCGAATTCAATATAAGCTTAAACCAAACCTAAGTTTCCAGAGAATTCAAGGACACTATTTTATTTTATTTTTGATCAAAAATATGCAAAATTAGAATATTTGAAACAATATGTTTTGAGACCGTACGTAACGTGCGTGTCGACGAGTTGTGCGTGTCATGGAATGTACCGAGCGCGGCGTGCGCAGAGCCGCTGGCGCCGGCGCCGCAGGACACGGCCATCGTCATGTACACGTCGGGCTCGACGGGCGTGCCGAAGGGCGTGGTGCTGTCGCACCGCAACATGATCAGCACGCTCAAGTCCTTCGCCGACGCCGTGCCCATCTTCGACGGCGACGTGCTCATGGGCTTCCTGCCGCTCGCGCACGTCTTCGAGCTGCTCGGCGAGAGCCTCTGCATCATCGGAGGTACCCTGCTCTCTGTCCCTCTCGCTTTGCACTTCACCACCGCGCACTAAAACAGGAATGCTCTGACAATCACCCGATCTATACTGGCCTGACAAGTATCGGATCCACGTTGAACAAACCGTTTCCTATTTACTGTTCCACCAAATTAAATCTTAGCACTTTGTCTCTCTTTACGTTACTCTAGTATTCCCCATATTTTCAATGCTGCCCGTATTTCGTACTAATTATAATGTTGCTACTCCCAACTCGTTACACTGCCCATCTTTTGTATTTTTCTACAATAATTGTGTAATACAGGTATTATTAAATGTAACATCTTATACAGGTGTACCAATCGGCTACTCCACGCCCCTCACCATGTTGGATTCGTCAAGCAAAATTATGAAGGGAACCAAAGGAGACGCTACTATTCTCCGACCCACGTGCATTACCACAGTACCTGTAAGTATAATAATAATAATATTCATTTATTCGCTCTCACAAAAAAGTCTTAATAGGTCTATTTGAATGACATTTTAATTATTGGTACACCTTACATCCTATAAACTAAGTAATTAATCCTTAATTCCTATGAATGAAGTATAATATGGTTACATTAATAAGCACCAATTATATGTTATGATCATAATAGTAAACGTAAACTATATTCAGCTACAATTAATGTCGCAGACGGGATAGTTTGTCAACGTCAACCATTGAAAGCTTTTCTCTTTTCAATCAATACGTGTATTTCTTTCTAAATGTTATTATTACTCATATGCAGATCATTTTCGTCAAAGATTGACTTTTGTACGATTCGTTAAAAGCGTGTCCCGGTAACGACTGCAGCAATGTACAGTACAAGTCGGCCATTTCGTATTGGACACTAACGTGTGAGCGTCCGGCAGCTCATCATGGACCGCATCAGCAAGGGCATCACGGACAAGGTGGCGCGCAGCGGGGACTTCGCCGGCGCGCTCTTCAAGTGGGCCTACGCCTACAAGCAGGCCTGGATGAAGCGCGGCTACGACACGCCGCTGCTCAACCGCGTGGTCGGTACCTCCCCCTCCCCTTAGCTTGCTTTTGAAAGCTTCGCAAGGTTTTTTTTGTGAAATATCACTTAAAATTAAACGTAATTAACGTCTTTGCACATAAAATCAGATATTAGAAGTGAGAGCTGGTGGAAAGAAATATCTCTGAAACCGAATTTCGGACTTTTAGCCTATGAGGCCAAAATCCGTCATTAGCTTATCATGGTTACTCGAGTTAATAATGAGCATATGAATAATGCATGTAACGTGTATGTGCGAATAATTTTCTATAGATAACTATAAATAAGTGTACACAATTAGTAGAATGCGTCATTCATTTAGTGGTGCCTAATGCATCGTTATAGAACTGCAAATTTTAATACGAATACTTTATTTCATTATATGGTATTATTTATATACACTCGATAAAAATGCGCATCGTTTTTCATGTGAGAAGAGTAACAGTCGACCATACAAATCACCTTACGTTAAATAGTCGCAGCCCATAGAAATTCACGTAGATGCGTCGCCACTCCCGAGGACTAAGACGGCAATCGCACGTCTTACGGCGGATCGCGAGGACGGCGGTGGCACCTCCCCGGTGGAACTACAGTTCTCCCACGTTTCAGCGGTGTAACAAGGGCCGTGTGCGCAGGTGTTCGCGGCGGTGCGCGCGCTGCTGGGCGGCCGCGTGCGCCTCATGATCGCGGGCGGCGCGCCGCTGGCGCCCGACACGCACTCGCAGGTGCGCGTGTGCGTGTGCGCCGACGTCGTGGCCGGCTACGGGCTCACCGAGACCACCTCCTGCGCCACCGTCATGGACCCGGCCGACCGGTACGCCCCCTACGCCCCCTACTTTGCAATTACCGTACCGATACCGATAACATTATTTCGATATGATTCTGTCTCGAGTTGACCGTAGTATTTCAAAGCGACACCGGTAGTGTAAATATTGAACGAGTGTTACTCGTCACGCAGCTCCACCGGGCGGGTGGGCGCGCCCACCACCGGCACCGACATCAAGCTGGTCAACTGGGAGGAGGGCAACTACCGCGTCACCAACAAACCCTTCCCGCAGGTAGGTTTTCTAACGTAATAATGTATTGGGCATTAATAATTAATAAGAATTCTATGAACATAATGGTGAGTAGACTCAATTTACACAAGTTTAAGTTACTTAAACTGCCATTAATATTGATTTTAGAGTACCGCCAACATATATTTTTACCATTAAATAAAAAAAATACTGAAACACATATTCATAACAAAGTTGTAAAATACTAATAAACTAATTTTGTTGTGTTGTGTGAAATATAAAATATTTATTTGTTGGAATAAATAGCAGTTTGATAGATTTAATGTGTGTGCGTGTGTGTCAGGGCGAGATCGTGATCGGCGGCGACAGCGTGGCGGAGGGCTACTACAAGAACCCCGAGAAGACGCGCGAGGAGTTCGTGGAGGAGGGCGGGCGGCGCTGGTTCCGCTCCGGGGACGTGGGCGAGCTGCACCACGACGGCTGCATCAAGATCATCGGTACGTTTGACCGCTTCCTTGAGACTTTCTTAAAAGTGGATGTCCTCTCCTTTCGTAACTCATAAACCGGAACGACAATATGTAACGTTGTTACAAGGCAAAAATAAAAGCCTTGCTTTTTGATAGGTTGTAAATTTTGCTACGGAGATATATTTTGGGTTTCCTAAAGTATATAAGATCGGTCGGAGAGACGTAGACGTAGGGTTTAGTTCCGCGTTCGTGAGGAACGAGGAGTCAGATGCGTGTACGTATATTATAACTAGCACTTAAGACGCGACGACGGCGATCGGTCGATACAAGTGAGGATCGTGTGCGCAGACCGCAAGAAGGACCTGGTGAAGCTGCAGGCGGGCGAGTACGTGTCGCTGGGCAAGGTGGAGGCCGAGCTGAAGACGTGCCCCGTGGTGGAGAACATCTGCGTGTACGGCGACAGCTCGCGCAACTACACGGTGGCGCTGGTGGTGCCGGCGGCGCGGCGGCTGGCGGAGCTGGCGGCGCGCGCCGGCCTGCCGCCCGCGCCGCTGGAGCGCCTGTGCCGC
>DWON01002995.1:0-19084 GCA_018251015.1 Phocides pigmalion okeechobee
CCATGGGCTGCAGTGACCACTTAACATCAGGTGGCCTGCATGCCCGTTTCTTACTCTTTCACAATAAAAAAAAATACTGGCATTTCCCGAACCGAATATTAGTAAACATGATATCATTCTATTTGGGATTTACTTTATTGTTTTAATTCACAGGTTGCAGTTTGGCGGTGGAGTTACACAACGGAACGTTCATAGTATCGCTAGAGGACGGTTGGATTATGTTTCAAGTAGAAAAACACGAAGTAAGTGTATTATTCTCAATATGTAGTGATTTTCTCAATTACTCAAACTAAAACTTTTCAATATCTTCATGGACGATATTCTGACACTAACAACAGATGGCTACTATTGCAAACTAAGATATTATTATTATCATAATATAGTTAGTAATATCATAAATCAATACTCTTTATTTCACTCGATGTTCATACAATTATGGGCAGTCACGTGGCCCAATCAACCCTAATAATGTTCTAATGCGTCTTTTCCTGGATACCACAGTCACATTGCAGACATTAAAAATTACATAGGAATTTGCAATATCATGTTCTGTAAACGACTATGTAATGCTACAAGAAAAGAATAATTAGAGGCGGCAAGCCATTCAACTTTTTTTATATAACATACTATTTTTTTTATAATATAAATAAATCTATACTTTATGACATTGGCTTCTGAAGTTATCCAAAAATGATCTTTCTAACTTTTCTTTAACTATTGGACAGTGAAATATCCACCATTTATGGTAGGAAAAATTGTAAAACAATTTTATAGAATTTTGCTTTAAATAAGATATATTTTATACTTGGTATGATATATTTTTAGTTATTTCAAATGTGTGGCGGAACCCTTTGCATGTTTGTACTTTAGAATTTTTCGAACACAAATATATTCATTAATAAAACAAAAAAAACACATTTGTTCCCAGGTAGCTGAAATGCTGAAGACAATACGAGTGGAACTCATCAATCTTCTAGAAGAGAAGATAAACGATCCATGTCTAAACTTGTTGCATTACGAAAAAGGAAATAGGATTATAAAAACGATTGTTCAAATTGTTACTAAAGATTAAATTAATTATTAGGATGAATTCATAAGTGTGTGTGTGTGTGTGTGTGTGTGTGTGTGTAAATATGGAATTAACCTTATGTTATATTTCGCGACGTGGTATTGTCTATACAGTTCAACCGGGGAAGTACCACTGTCACACCCATTATTAGATTGAAGCAATTTTTATGTTTCAGTAGTCGAAGCTGTCATTCTATCTCTCACTTACAAATGTCGTGACCATTTTAGCCTTAAACACTTTGACTAACACTTATATATTAGATTGGGTTAGCGTTGCGGGAAGCGGCACTAAACTGGAGCTTATTTCTGTAGACTGAAGATGCGTCGACAATTCACTGAAATATTGTAATTTTAGCATCTGTCTATCATCTACTAGTACACAGATGTAATGTCCGCCCCCAGTTATTCGCCCGTAATTCATACAGATTTGTACGTACAACACAGGTGTACAATTGGCGCGTAATACACAGGATTGTTGTACTCCGCAGGGAAAGTGTTTAGAGTAGCGACGCATTTTTGATGGTCTTCTAGCGAGAGTCCTGTTCTGTATGGAGTTGGTCACAGATGATGAGTCGATGGACTGCATGCTCGTTTGCATCTATTTTTTGAGGAATCTCATGAATAACTATATGTATTCTTGCGTTGTTTGAGAGTAATTTATAAAAATCCTAGTGCCCTTAACAATTCCAATTGCGATATCTAACCCCCTGAATGCATCTATATCGTGAATATTGTAATGTAATGTAATGTAATATATAGTGTACATAGATCTTGTACTCTCTATGTAGTATAATATCATGTACTACTGAGATTTATATTCCATATTAATATTATGTATTATACGATTTTTTCACGTTCATTATTTGTATGTATTGAAAATCTGGATATTCTAATTTATACTTTATCTCAAACAACTGAATCAACATTCGAAAATAAAAAATAATTTTAGAAGCTGCTTCAGTCTTCACTTTTTTTTCCATTTGTACATTTTTAATATTATTATTATTTTTTTGTTTTTTGATAAAATCAAAAAAATAATAATAAAATGTTAATATAATTGGTGCTTATAAATTTATTGATTGTGTTATAAAGTTATTTAGTAATTAGCAGTTCGATCGAATAATCATTCACTTTCTTCGATCGATAGTTTATAAACCCATTTCGACTAAATTCTTAAAAAAAATAATCTAAGAGTAATTTATAAATTATTCTAACTCTCGCGGAGCGTCAAATAATTTGACCAAACCATTTTTTTGTATTACGTGTAATTATTTTTGTTAAAAAAGTTTTGACCGTTAATTTACAATTTAATTGATTGCTGTTAAGAGTCAGTTAAAAGTAATACAAAATATTTAAAAGTAATTCTTTTACAATACAAAAACACCGGCCGACGAGGCCTAATTTTTCGTTACTGATTTTGGCTGAAGAAAAAGTAAATCCGTCATGGTGGACAATGATCAGCTGGTGTTATTTTATGATCTACACAAGGACTTGACATTTGTTATTTGTTTGGTATAAATGTATGTAAACATAAAGGTAATTTTAATAAAGATTACTAATGATTTAATTGTTTGATCGAATCGGGGAACAACACAAAAATAAACTTAATTTGATTTTGCACGATTAAGCAAGTTTAAAGTACGTTTGACATGCTGTTCATTATTATTGAAGATACGATAAAAAAATATCCAAAGTATTTCTTTTAGCGAACTGGTGCAGACGACACGTAGTAAAATTTTGTTACTCGAAATATATACTATGAATATAATGAATAGCTAAAATATTATACATAGTTGTTGAATATCTAATTTTTATTTATAAAATTAAGTCATATGATATATTTTGTCAAATTAAGGGTTATCTTACATAATATTAGACGGACGGAAGAACCTTTTATAGTTTTATTACATTTTCCTTACTACATTATAACATTTTTCCTTATAAGTTTGTCATGAAACAGTAACAACTACTCTGATAGTAAATCCGTCTTTAATGTATAAAAATATTGTAAATATGCAGTTGTTACTAATAAATGTATTAATCTATTATGTAATAACATATTATGTATTCCAAATCGATATTCCTCTTTTATAAATTTATATTTTTATACTTACGTAGGTACAATTCCACACTGACTTGTTGAATGTTACCAATTCATACTATAGGCTTATTGAAACTATGATTTCCTATAATAGTATGATTTATGTCGTCTTTGTTGTACATAGTGTTATTATGTTGCTGTGAAATGGATTATATATATATTTGAATATAATAATTGTGTTTTATTATCCGTGACCTGAAGACGTTCTCTTCGATGCGGATATATATGATCGGGTCAGTATTGCGGGAGCCGCCCCTAAACTGGAGCTTATTTGATTATACTGAAGATACGCCGACAAATTACTGAAATAGTGTATTTTTAGCATATGTATATCATCTATGAATACACAGACATAATGTCCAACCCCAGTTTTGTAGCGCCGACATAAAAACAGCGCTTTTGTCTGCTCGTAATCCATTCAAATTTGTCGCTACAACACAGTTGTGTAGAAGCCGCAAGCGCGTCGCGCCCAGAATTACACAGCAGTATTCTAGCTGCAGGGAATGTGTAAAAAACACGTAGTCTTGTAAATTTTACTTCTATTAGGAATAAATTGTTTTAAATATATAATGAGAAACCTGAAAACCCTTCTGAAGATTGTGACGCTTTTAATAATAATAACTAAAAGTAAACGACTTTAAAGTCAAAGTTGCCAATTAAAAAACTAATTTTAAATTCAAAAAATATCCCACTAAAGAAATATAATCTGTTTCATCAGCCTTAGGGATGTCAATTTCTAAAATAATAATCAATAAAATGAAATAATAATTAATAAATATATCTTTACGTTCATAGATATGTCATTTTATTATAGGTATCTGAAACTTAGGTCTAATATAAAATGTCATCCCCTATTTGGGAAATTTACTATGATCAAACGGTTAGTATTCTTTCAAAATAAAAAAAATCCGAGGCGGTTTACAAATGACTTGAATTATCCGGTAATAATCATAAAAAATACAAGTGAATTGAAAACCTCCTCTTCTTGTTTTATTTCTCATCGAATAAACTTTTATTGGACAACGTAATGGAAATGTTTCTATGGAAAATGAATTCATGTCAGTGTTATTTATTTATTATGCAACTAGCGACCCGCCCAACTTTTCTTGGGTAATAGTTTATATTTACTTACATTCTTTTTTCATACATGCATCCAGACATTAGGTACCTAGTTCCAAAAAATAACAATTAAAAACGTCTATTCTGAACTACGACTGAATTACTATATTGAATTTAACTATTTAATGTCTCGCCCAATTTACAAAACAAAACTTAACTTATTATGCACCAAAACCTTCCTCAGGAATCACTCTCCCTGTTGTTGAGAACTGTGAGAAAGTCCGTACAGTAATTTTTGAGTATATCACGAACAGACAGACAGGCGCGACGAGGTACTTTGTTTTATAATATTGGAAGATATTGTCTACCAGCACATAGTAAAAAAGCGCGGCTTCTTGTCAGTTTTAAAAGACATTATAGACATTATAAATACGTGTGGATAACAATTATGTCCATACTTCCATACCTACCTATGAATAAGTTTGAACATTACAAAATAGTTCGTCTTAAAAAGAAAATTATTTAGATACATTTTACGGCTTCCTGCACCGTCAAATTGGATATCTAGATCTAGATGATTTGTTTAAGAGTACCGAATAGTTTTTTTCTCTGTAATCAAACCACAAATAAATAGACAATACCATTTACACTGTGCCAGTTACGTATACCTTAAAAACACCAAGCAAAAACTTTCAACCCAACCTAAAATTAACTGGAAACGGGAATAAAATATGGTCTCCATCAATCACATTTGTGAAAACATTGTCCGACTTGCCGCCCCAGTAGCGAACATGGCTAACGACCGTCGGTCACAGGCCTGTAGCAATATTTCACGCGGAGGTAAAAAAATTGGAAAAGCCTCCATTCTCGGTCGATTCCAATAGTGTCGGGTCGTAAAACGCACGTGTGTTTCGGTTGCTCTACATGTGTACACGTTTAAAGGGAGAACTTTCGGGTTAGGACCGTCCGAGTTCTTTCTTCGTTGGCGTTATGTGGATGGGATTTTTTGCGATTTTTATATATAAAGAAACGGATAAAAAATTATAGCTCCTACAGAGAGATACCTCCGCCGTCTTCATAATCCGACGTAAAGTAGTTCTTGTGTTGGAGTTGTGAGGTTTCTGGCTACACTTACAAGTGAGACGATAATCTCAGTCCTCGGGAGTAGCAATGCACTTATACACGACGTTAGAAAGGATTTCAGTTAGACGTTCCTTTTAAAAGTACGACGTAGTTGTCCTGGGCTGCTAGTACCATTTAACATCAGGCTGCACGCTAGCAGCCTGCACGCTAATTTGCCTCTGTGCCAATATATAAAAAAAAATACTATCATTGAACCGTTACTGTCTCACTACTATGGACAGGTTTCCTCTCAAAACGAGTTAGGCAACAGTCTATTGCTGGGTCAAGTGCGGATAATATATTTAAATAGTCTTATCACATTATAGTTAAATTTGAGTCATATTATAGCGCCATCTATGGTCTAATAGTGGAATGATTGGTCAAAGTCAATTTAGTAATTGTTTCAAGTTACAGATGACGCTGTTCACATTTCTTATTGGATTTCATTCTTATAGTATTAACAGAATTTTTAGGTAGCTAAAATGACGCTATGACTTCATTATATCATTCTTATTAGACCTAAATTAAATATTTTAGGCTTTGTTTCGCATCGACGTTAAATCTTTAATTACTTATCAATAAATTTTAAGATACCTTGTTTATTGGGAGAGATTACTGGTGAACACACATCGCGTACGGTTCGAGGATTTTTAAAGGAATGCTTTCGCAAAATCCCTACTTGGTATATGAATATTTTATATGACATTCTAAATATGTCGCCTCTATATCATAATTATTACTGGTAATGAATAAATAGTTCCGAAATTGACGGTAGTGACCAGCTAAACATCAAGTGACGTGGATTCGTGTTTGTTACTATTTTAACACTTTGGCTGCTGTGCTGGTATATTAAATCCCGTCAGCGTTGCGATAGATGGATTAAACTGGAGATGTTTACTCTAGACTGGTGATTCGCCGACAATTCACAGATTTATTTGTATTTTTTAGCATCCGTTTAGCATCTACGAATACACAATCGTTGTTCCCGCCTATCGTCTTGTATAGCTGATGTTAACAGCACTTGTATTCCAAAATCCATACAGATTTGTACGTACAAAACAGGTGTGTATAAGACTTAAGCGCGTTACGCTACGTCATATACAGCAGTTAATAATATACGTAATATACACGCAGGGAAAGTGTTAACATAAAGAAATCCTTATATTTTGCATATAACGTTTCTGTCCCCATCCACAGTACGCTTGCGTTTTCCCGCGTTATATCTGTGGCCATTTTGAATCGCATCACGTACGGGCCGGCGGCGTAATTGGCGCCATTTACCGTCCCTGGCCGTCGCTTCGTTACACGTTTTTGGTACAACGTCCGTCGCAAACCAACATCTGCAACGTAATTTCGACATTGGTAAGGGTTGCTTCAGTTTGGATGTGGGCTCAGGTGGATGTTATAGGAAATTTTAAATGATCCTATAAGGATACCCAGGTAGATAGGGAATATGCTTTTATTGCTTGTTTCTTATTTCAAATGAGAACAGTTTAAGTAACTTTTAGTAGTAAATTCTCAGAAATAGCATCTGTCTCACGTTAGTACTTGACTGCGGCTTATATATTAGATCAGGTCAGCGTTGCGGGAGGCGGCACTAAGCTGGAGAATATTCGCATAGACTGAAAATGCGCCACAATTCACTGAAATATTGTCTTTTTAGTATCTGTGTATCATCTTCGAATAAACAGACGTAATGTCCTCCAGTCTTGTAGCGCCGACGTAAATACAACACTTTTATTCTACCGTAATTCATACAGATTTGTACGTAAAACACAGGTGTACAAGCCGCAAGTAGTGTCGCACGCCGCAGGGAAAACTGTTAGTTATGAGTTATGTAGACTTGGTTATTGGTCTATGGCGCCAATAATCACTTAAGTATCATCAGATGGACTGCATGCTTGTTTGCTACTTCAAAATCATAAAAAAAGCAGAAAAGCGACAATACAGTAAGAGGATAACGAAAATTCCATTGATTATAAGTTCACGAATTCAGATTTAAATCAAAGGATAACAATTAAATAATTATGGAATGTACAAGTTATCTTTCATCGAAATACATATTGTACATTAATTAATAATTCCAGAAATAAAATATAATAAATTGAACAAAAACAACATTTAATAAGACATTTATTGAACACGGATTCTTAATTAACACGTATTCATATAATAAAAAAATATAGATTATAAAAATCTACGTTCTAAGCAACGTTAAACATGTTTATGTATAATTATTTATTAAAAAAATAATCACTTTAATTAAATAATTATATCCTTAATTCATTCAATAGCTGTATCTCAAATCGATCCGTATTGTTTCACTATTACTTTGTATCCATAAATTGTATCCATACAAATCATATCAAAATACTAAATGGTTCATATCTCTCGCAGAGAATTATGATTGCTATTTCAACGCGAGAAAACGGGCAGCGTTGTTGTCACCATGTCGCATGAGCACGGACTCCCCTTATATTGCTTAGATGAGGCTTTTATTATAATTTGCTTTAAGGTTTTCATTATTGTAATTAAAATGTAAATAAATTATTTGTTGTCGATTTCGGTTTGAAATATTTTAAACTTACAGTTTTGATAATGTAAATTAATATTTTTAATTGACAAAATAAATGGAAGCCTTTCTAAACCTCAAAAACTATTAATTTCCAGACGGTTCGAAACATCCAACGATATTTCACATCTATCTAACCAAACACCCTCACCCATTATCAGTAAGGACTGATTTCATTCAGTAAAGCCGAATAAATCAAGGGAGCCGAAAGCCGACAATAAATTTGGTCCCAATCCTGGTCATCTGGACCCAAAAGGCGTTTTAGCGCTAACCCGGGACGGACCTTTCCGCTAAATAAATCCCTTATCTGCATACGGCAAACCTTTCTAGGGTCCAGCTTAATAAATTCAGGTTGGGTCTCGCAAACTTTCTTTTGGGACTTGTAACGGGCTGATATTACCGCCAAAACAAGAAATATAAATGAAATTTTACTATGTATTGGGTACTCACGTTTACCGATTTTTTTGGTTCCCGATTTTTCGGCATATCGTGAATAATCGGTACACAATAAAATGTACAAATGGCACTATTAAACTAGTATCTATGTACACTTTTACTAGATATCGTTCAAATATCATGTTTAAAACTGAAAAGACTAATGAAGGCAGAAGACGGGTATTGATATCTTGGTGCATATAGTGTATAGAAACCTGCTTTATACATTGCATTGTCAATAGGGATAATGACTACTGATCCACACGGATTGGCAAAAATTAGGTTTCTGGATGATTTAAAAAAAATATTTTAAACAATCTGTTAGTATATTAAGAAACATTCAAGAATTAATTGTAAGCTGTAAGTAGTCTTATTAGGTGTCGTTAAGGTAAAATATGCCTCTTCATCTACACATAATCGATTACAAGTATGAACAGTATAATCACTAGTACAATTTGAGGTTAGTAAAATTAATTTTCATAAAAATGTTACATTTACTTAAATGAGATGTTTTAATAAAAACATATAAAAAAACATTATTCCTCGGTATAATGGACAAACAATTTTGTTTTATTTTAACTCAGAGCAATTAATGTTAATGTTTTCGTACTAAGCTTGCAAACAAGTTATAGACTACTTTTTTATTCACTTACAACTTATTACTGCAAGCAAAAATAACCAGTTTCATGACATAAAATTTCATAATAAAATAGTATAGATTTAATTATTAATAAAAAAATACACAAAAATTGCCTCGAAATCAATTGTGTTATATCTACCTTCATCGCAAACCCGCGAAAACGATTGTTTTAAGCTAGACTACCCTTCAAAGTAGCAAAACGAAAACTAGTCCAAGTCCGCTCAACTCCATGCAGATACCGTCAGGCCTGCTCATTTGAAAGGCGGCCAAGCGGGTGCGCACCCAAATCAATAGTAATTCTGCGGGTAATCCCTCGGTCCGCTGAAAAATATATAACCAAAGCTATAAGTAATATATTCCATTAATTTAAAATAGCCCACTGTTTACTTAGTAAAGTGGCTGAATGGAAAATGTGTCATTGTTTTCAACTTTCATTGTATTCAATCATTTCAATGTGTACTGATATTGGAATTAGGTAGTTTACAAATCCAACTTTTTAACTAAAATAGCTATAAGTTGCAACCATAAATTTTGTAACCCGTGTGGCGCAGTGGTAACTATACTGGTTTGACACAGAATGTTCCAGATTTGATTCCAAACAGACATTTTAGTATTGAAATTACATTTCTGTTTTGGGTTTCAGTTGGTTATTTGTCTTTTTGTTTGTCCATGGTATCCTGTAGTAAGGAATCATACTTTGGAGCCGTGAGAGTATGTATTTATTTACTTATTATCAAGAAGAACCGTTTACCATTGCTTATACTTATTGACAGAAAAAGTGAGAGTAGAAAGCATTAACGTAACAACTTACTTCATAATCAACTACCCTGCTACCCAATTGCTGGGCGCGTGGCTTTTTTCAGAAGTTAGGCTGTTGTCTACAATGCTGGTCATACGTGGATTATTCACACATTTTTGAGATTTTTTTAGAGATGTATCTGGTATGCACGTCTCTCGTAATTTCTTGAAAGCAAGTAATGATTAATTTATATTTATACAAATTTCGAAAAATCACAGTTTAAAAAATCAAAAAATTTAGTATCTCGGATTTCCTTTTTGTAGAAAGATGTAAAGTATCTTCTTTGGTAGCTGCAGCGTAGAATTTCCATATGAGAGATTTTCACTGGCGACAGTGACCACTTACCATCAGCTAGCCGGCATATTTATATGCTAAATATTTTCATAAAAAAAATTTAATACTAACCAGTAAAGATGAAATAGAGCAAATATGTTCTAAGAATTTACAAATGTGTTCTAAGAATATTATGTATACTCATGAAAATAAATTATTTAGTTTGATTAAACAGTGATTTACGCTAAAAGTAATCGTTATCAAATCCTATATCTAGACATATCTACCCCGATACACAAAAATGAGGGTTACTCTCATCATGTTTCTCTTTCACTTATAGCCTTAATTCATATATCCATCTCTGTCGGGACTGACCGCTTGACCATTGGTTGATAAACGGGTTTGTTACCCACACACACAAACTGGGACTTTTCTACATGTGAGCGTGTATGTATTATTATAACCCAAAGTTGGTATGTAGTGTGTTTTATTGTGTTGTGAGAGAAATCGTGGGCGGAGAAAAACGCCAGTGATTGATCGGCTCTAGGTCCCAATGTTTACGTACCTACCTAAATCTCTTTTGATGTGTAAGCTTTTGTTGAGTTGTATTTATAGGATTGCTAGTCGTACGAATAATTCTATCAGACTTACAGCATTTTGTTACTTTTTATGTAAGAAGAGTAGCAAACGAGCATGTAAACCCCCATAGTAGTCACAGCCCATAGACATCCACGTACAACAACAAACGCGACAGAAATCCTATCTGAGTGCGAACGTACATAGATATGTTGCCATTCTTGAGGACTAATATGGTCGCCTCGCTTCAAAGTGTAGCTGGCAACCGCATCTCTCGGAGAGAGATTCTCTCCAACCGAACCACAGGTAATGTTTTACGGCGGATTATGGGGGTGGTGATGGTACCTCCCCGGTCTAACTATAGTTTTCCTACCTTGAAGTATATCGGATACTCACGATTAACGTATTTTGATTGCTGATATGTCGAGCCACTGGTATTGTTCGTGGTCACGGAGTTTAGCTGACTTTAGCTCAGATCTCGGTCTCACAACGGTGGTCCGGGATTCGAATTCCTGGCACGCATTTCTGATTTTTCGAAGTTATATGCACATTAGAAATGGATAGTTCTTCTGAAATTTGATTTGATTTGATATGAAATATTTTATTTCAATTGTAAGATACATATTTACATACACTTAATGAATGTCAAGGGTACAATGTAAAATCAGGACATCGGCTTTGAGCGCCTGCTGAAAGTTCCCAAAGATGTGTAAAGTTTATCAATCTGTATATCACCATCGTGGTGACCTTACCTTCATTTTGAGGGGAAACCTCCATGCTTGAGTTCTACATAAAGTTCTCAAATTTTTCTGAAGTTTAATAATTTTCACTTGGACAGCGTTGTGGTAGTTTTTCCCTCATTCTGAGAGTCCAGTACCTAGAAGTGACATTAAATGGTTGATGATAATAATCATGTGTAGGTCATTTTTAGGGCAGAAGTTCTGAAATATTAGTATGAAATAACCTGAGCTTTTCCCTTCTGTGAGGAGACCTGTAACGAGCAGTGAAATTAAAGGGTTGTTGATAATAATCACGGTCACTTTTAGGGCAGAAGTTCTCAATTATTAGTATTAAACAATCTTAAATCCTAAAGTCGGCACATATCAACGCATTTTACTTAGTAACGGGTGGCGTTTACCACTAAGGCCGGGTTGGGTCCGGCCTCGACCTAAAACTTTAGGGACTTTAGGGTGCGAGCTTCACTGATACAACAGATCCTGTCCCTTACTAAGCGCTGATAATATTTGACATTAGTTTACAACTGTTTCTGTAAATATTACGTTTGTATGGACTGTCTCGTGTGCTCTCCACCTTTCTAAAGTTATACTGTGTAATGATTATTTATCAAGGACTGATTTAAAAAGAGTGTCGAGTTTTTTTCTGATGGCTTCTATCTCTCGGGCAACCTTAGTCAAAAGGACTCAAAGTCGTTGTACTAATTTTACATTGTACCCTTGACGTACATTAAGTGTATGTAAATACCTTATAATGGTATAAAATATTTGAATTGGAATTTGTCATAAATGCTGTTAGGTTTAGTATGGAGCTTGTGTTAAGGCATGTTCAATCCAAAATCGTTCCATCTCAATCATTAGAAGCAATACATCCATAATCAACTTCAGTGGGTTT
Organism: Phocides pigmalion okeechobee; assembly: GCA_018251015.1. NCBI lineage: Eukaryota > Metazoa > Arthropoda > Insecta > Lepidoptera > Hesperiidae > Phocides > Phocides pigmalion. Next base: position 12,275 of record DWON01002995.1, read on the forward strand.
GTTTTAAAAGTACCTGTCGATGTTATTTTAATACACTCCTGGCTGTTGTCAAATCACGGATGTTGATGTTGAATTCTGGTGAAGTTGAAATGTGTACTATAGGGATATAATTACTAATGTCTTTTTAAAAATTGGTAGATTTTTTATAAAAAAGTCGATTAAAATATCACGGAGACGTACTTACTCATTTTAGATGGTTTATGTTTGGATTATATTATATATTATAATTAGTTCTAAGGTGTTCCATGTTATGTTTAGGTTAATAGAATATAAAAATACTAGTATACACTACTAGTGCAAAGGTTGTCTTTCGGAGAAAATATGGCTAATTTGGTGTGATTATCGTCATCTAGAATAGTATCAATACATTCGAGCTCGACTTAGCAGACTTCGACCGTGGTCAGTAGTTACCACTTAACACCATGTCAACTACATAAATATGTCCTTATTGCTTCCAGTGCATAAATTTAGAAACAAAACACAATTTTAGGTAATAGTAAATACATATTTTAAATTACACAAGAACATCTTTGATTCTATATAAATAATCGCTTTTCCAAACTATCCTTATATTTAAAGTTAATTAATGAATTAAGTTAAATCTTATAATTATTTATCTTATAATTAAGTTAATCTTACAATTAACACAAACATTTAGGATACCGAAAATGTTAATGTTAATGTCGGATATTTGTAGTTTTTGTATTTTGAATATTTCCTTTTGTTATAATGCACAGTCTCTTAATTTTTATTTTAAGTTAGGTATATAGAATATCGCACTATTTTTCTCTCTTTTGAATATTTCCTTTTTTATAATGTAGAGCCTGTTAGGACAAGTTTTATTTAAAGTTGTGTAGAGGCCGTGTAGAGCTGTCCTCGACCGAAAACTTTAGGGAGCGGGTTCCAACTGATACAACTAACAGATCCTGTCCCTTACTAAGTGCTGATAACATTTGTCATTAGTTACTTCGAAGTTTCTACAAGTGTTATGTATAGAGAACCATTCTTGAAACTATAAGTTTAACCTCTGTTTTTATTTAAATACTTTCGTATGGCAAGAGAATTTTCCAAAGTGGTAGAGCTATACATCGGCCGGGGAGGTACCATCGCTGTCTTTATAATCCGACATAAATCTTCAAAGTTGGTAGAACCTGTTTGACCGGGGAAGTACTACCGCTATCCTCATTATCCGTCGTGAAGCAACTTGTGTATCGGTTGGAGCGGTGGGATTGCCAGCTACACTTAAAAGCGAGGTGTCTGTTTCAGTCCTCAAGAGTACAATTTTATGTATGTACGAGCTCAGATAGGACTTCAGTCCTGTTTGAGATTGTAGGTGGATGTCCATGGGCTGCAGCGTATACTTAACATCAGATGCAAGCCATCTACTCCCGAAGTTAGATAGACGTTCGTTTGCTACTCTCCTCATATAAAAACCATAAAACAGCTGTGCAAAGGTATGAAATTGAAATATCAAACTAATGTGAAATTCACTTAAGCGTGAGTGGTCACTGTAGTTCGCGGACAAACGAGTGTTCCATCTATGCTTCTGCTAATTCGATTTCATATATATATTATTGTAATGTTGCATTCAAAAAGTTACATTCTATTTTGCAACTTGTTTAAAAGTTATTAAGTTAATATTAATGACATTATGTTATATAACGGGTACTCACGATTAACGATTTTTGATTTTTAATTGCCGATATTTCGAACCAGTTGCATGGCTCGTGGTCACGAGTTGCATGGCTCGTGGTCACGAGTTGTATTGCTCGTGGTAACGAGTTGCATGGCTCGTGACTGGTTCGAAATATCGGCAATTAAAAACCAAAAATCGTTAATCGTGAGTACCCGTTATATAACATAATGTATGGATTCCGCGATAATATCCGTTTAAAATCGTATAATATTAATAAATTGTGGATTTCAATCGTTAGATATTAACATTCAAACTATCTAAAATACAAGACGCAACCAACATCAATAGGTACACATCGATATTGATTGCAGCGTTATTATATAAAAAAGTTTTTATCATTAAAATCAATCAACCATTACATAAATAAATAAACTCCTGCTAATCAGATTTTTTAATCCAAACTAATCAAATAATACTAACAAGAAAAGATGGAAACAATAAAAACCTTGTGTCAAAAATAGTTTTTTTAAACAAATTATATGAAATTATGAAATAGTTTTGTCTGATTCAACCAACCGCTCATATTATATTTAGATTTTTATAGAAAGCTCACATTTGATCATATAATATATATATCAAGATTATCTTTAAATATATACTAAGAAAATAGCAAATATATACAAAGGAGGTCATTTATCTGTTATACGTTACAAAATATTCATATTATCTCAGTACAAATACCTAATTAGCATTATGTACAGACATATACATATATTATTTGTAAAAACCAGCGGGCCAACACTGGTTACAAGGATGGTTAATAATTTATGGTTATACTTCCATCAGAATCAGGCTTTATAATAGAGAAATGTGTGAATAATTAAATTGCGCGTGCATTAACGCCGGCTACTTGTTTAACGGAACGCGGCCTTAGGATCAGCTTGTTAAATGTGCGGACGACAATGCCTTCCAGCACATAGCATGACATGGAGTCCATCTTTGCGTCTACTGGTTGTTTTCAGGTGGTAAAACTAATACCATATGGGATGTATCTTCACAGCAGATTAGACGATCTCACTACTATTAAAGAACAGGTGGCTTGCATGCTCGTTTGCTACTTCTTTTACAAACACGTTACAGGTTTTTTCATAAATAAAATAGTTCCCGAATAACACTTAGTATATTACGGCGGCTTTTTAATTATAGAGGAATATAAACAAAAAATAATTTTGTTACTGTTGTTATTTTGTACTCGACTCTACTATAAGCCATACACAGTCTCTACTTTTCCGTAATTATAGGTAAACTACTTTTAAAAGAAGCTATGAAAACGCAAACATAGTTTTTTTAGTTTTTGACCCCTTGAAAAGTAAGAGATTTGCAGCTATGAAATTCGTGATATGAGCTGATCACCTTGGTCCTCAATACATCTGGGATTAGTGTTAGTTGGAACCGCTGTTCTATTGCTGATATGGTGGCATTGGTTAGTTGTCCTAACATGATTCACATGCTCTTTTACTTGCTGTTACTAGTAATATTACATTTCTATAGATATATGCAGACAGAAAAAACAGACAACCCATCTGTTTGAAAGCAGTCATTGTCGCCTGTTGATATTTGCAACACTAAAGTCGCCAATGCATCGTAGTCTACATAAAATGGTATAATAATTAAGGAAAATCCAATTTAACTTATTAATGTCACCCTCTTAAAAGTATATTAACATTACTACATTAATGAGAATGTTACAATGTAAAATCAGTTCATTGACTTTGAGGGTCCCATTGGCTAAGGTTGATCGGGAGAAAAGCCGGCGGAAAAAACTCTCAGTTCGGTAGGCCGGCAGATAGGTCAATGATAAGAGTGCATAATGGTTGTTGAAAAGCAGTTCTAATATAACTATTCAATGATTTTATAATCATACCTATAATTACTATGCTTGGAAGATTTCCCATTTTGTTTTTTTTTTGTCCACATCGACTCCATGGTATTTTCTGTTCGTCCCATCTCTGGCGTCCGCCCGGGTGTGGGCGGGTGTTTGGTCACTGCCTGAAATATACATATGGTGCGTTTAACTGTAACATGCTTACGCTAGGGTTGGTCGCCCAAAGGGTTTAATACTTCAAACATGTAATAGAATTTAAATCAAATTAACTAAAGTAAAATATTAATGTGTTATTTGTATAATTTTTTCTTTCCTATTTATTACCAGAATAAATCTTTAATTGCATAACAAAATACATTTCTGCTCTCTTATCTGTGGACATTTTGTATACCTAATGGTTATTTATTTGATGGTATTTTTATATATTAGCCTAGCGACAGGTCACCGTCGCCTATGGTCATTTGCAACACCAGAGGAATCGCCAATGCATCGCCGGCTTTGTAGGTCTCTTTGAAGCTCTTTTTGCACCTTTTTTGAAAAGCTCCATGTCATAGCCTAGAATACCTCAGGAGGAAGCTCATTCCACATCTTGCACGACCGTGGGAATTTATTTATTCATTTATTTATAAAGTTAACCAACAATTTCAAAAAAGACAAGCACTCAATCATTATAGTAATAGATTCAAATCAGTGACGATTCGTTTATTGCCTAAACGAATAAGATGTCTGTAGTAGGTATATACAATTGAACTGTAATCTCCCGATAATTTATCTGATATCTGAAGAAAATAACTAATTAGCTTATTAAACTATCGAAATATCGCCTTTATTAAGTATAAATTTTTCAATGTTATTTTATTACATGACTCAAAATGTTTAGCGGATATAATATTGTTTTGAATTCATTAGTCTCCACACAATATTTTACAATTACTGTCCTTCTAAACTTTATTAAAAATATGTCGTGTATTTGTCTATAGATATTTGGTACGCAACGTTTTAATATATGATAGTTTGATAAATGTAAAGATTTGATAAAAGTAGTTGACACGTAACACACAAACGTTTAAATTTAATAAATATAATAGTTACATATTTCTAATATTTCTATATTTAAATTAAATTAAATAATTACTTCTAATATTCCTATATTAAAAGTAACATTTAATAATCAAAGGATATTTCAAATATTACAATAATTATCAATTACCTGTTTATAAATAAAATGTAAATTTTATCACAGGATCCCCACTTAACAGTTAATTTCATACCTTTTATGTCCGTACAAGTTAAATAAATTTCATGTCTTTTGTACCGTACAAAGGGCAAGCGGCTATTATAATGCAAGATCAAAATTATATCATAGGGATGCTGCCCTAACCTGTTTTTGAGTAACTTTCCTCCCTTTAAATTCAAGATCAAAACTGTAGTACTGACCTAACCTTTCAAAGGTCATGTTTGTAAATTGAATAGTCAAACAAGTGCGTCTTTTTGTCAAGATTAAAAGTGTAACGGAGGCTGGTTTAACTTGTTTGGTACAATGGTGAGGATGGTGCATTGGTCAGGGAGATCAAAACTGTAACAGGGGATGCTGTGAAAAGATCAATAGGTTAGATTTCAATTTACATATCATGGGGTAAAGTATAAAGGGACATATTTGAATAAATGTTTGAGGTTTTACAGGTAATTGTTATTTGATGTTAAGTATACTAATTTGATTCTTATATCTACATTTGAATATAAAGGGCCCGTTATTTACATAAATGAAAAAAGGAAGTGTTATTACCACAAACTTATTAATCAAGGTATACATATTTTTATTCCATTGGGGATTAGCACCATCCTCATAATTTACCGTGAAGCAATTTTTATCTTTCAGTTGGAGAGGTACGGTTATCGCTTACACTTAGAAGCGAGGCGACTATTTTAGTCCTTAACTATGCATCTATGCACAATGTTATTTAAGACTTAGTCTTGTACATATCCATGGGTTGCAGCGACTACTAACACTTTCGCTGCGGCGTAACAACACTGTTGTGTATTGCGCGGCGTAACGCGCTTGCGGCTTGTACACACCTGTGTTGAACGTACAAATCTAAATGAATTACACGCGAACAAAAGTGCTGTGGTTACGTCGGCGCTACAATATTGGTGGCGGACATTACGTCTGTGTATTCATAGATGATACACACAGGCAAAAAATACAATATTTCAGTGAATTATCAGCGCATCTTCAGTCTAGACAAATAAGTTCCAGTTTAGTGCCGCATCCGCAATGCTGATATGAGCGCGGTAAAGTTCTAAATAGAGGCTAAGCAAAGTGCTATTCATTTCCTTCAGTCAGGTAAAAAAAATGAGTAAGTACGTAAATGAGTATTTGATACTGGTAACCCTGAGCTCCATAAGGCACAAGATAAGTAACGGGTACCTAGCTAGTGACGTAACTCATTTGTAACGTGTAGATGTGAACAGATACGGACGCCATTCAACACCCAGTACAACAATTTCCTCCTGGATATGGGACGAGTACGTCCGCGCCCCAAATTGTGTATTTTGTTCTGATTATACGCTTTGATGATAAATAGCTGAGCTGTCCTGTTCGCGGATTCGCGGTTTGAGAAAGATGAGAGGAACGTCTTCGCTATGTAAAGGGAATATTGCAAGATTGTGCGAATGAATAAAATACTAAGGCTTCCTAATCTCATGTTGTGATCAACTTGGTTCACTTCAGAATAAGTAATTTTTTAAATAATGTTTAATTATTTTTACCATGTAAAAGGTATTCATGATTAACGTTATTTAATTGCCGATATTTCGAATCAGTTACATGGATCGGGTCGCTTAAAAAAGCGTTAAAAATTGTTATCATAAAATAAACAGAATTAACCATATTCTGTTTATTTTATGATAACAATATAATAGATTTAAAATTACGATTTTAACATCCATATGTTATAACATAATATTTTTTATTTTTTATTTATTATGTGAGAGGAGTAGCAAAAAAGCATGCAAACCACCTGATGTTAAGCAGTCGCAGCCCATAGACATCCACGTGAAACCACAAACACGACTGAAATCCCATCTGAGCTCGAACGTAGATGCGTTGCTATTCTTGAGGACTAAGATGGTCGCCTCGCTTCGAAGTGTAAACGGCACCCGCACCTTTCCACCCGAAACACGTAATGGTTTACGACGGATTATGAGAGCGGCGGTGGTACCTCCCCGGTCGGACTATAGTTGTCCCACCTTTAAATTATTAATATTTAGAGCTACAAAATACTTTTAT
>DWON01002996.1:0-19084 GCA_018251015.1 Phocides pigmalion okeechobee
AATTACGTGGGGTTGTATATCATTGGAAAATCTATAGAACCTACTCAGAAATTCATTGACAATTAATATTTTTTATGTGAAAAATTTATTGTCGTATCGTGGCTATAATGTCGACTCCATGGTGTAAAAAAGACGCTCTATTTTTTCTCTTACCTACTGCTCTTTTCTCATATTTTTTCCTTTTACATTCTGAATATATTTTTATAACAGGAATAAAAATATATAAATACCGAAGAACAAAGCTTTATTTATTTATTTATTATACTGCATACGTAATTAATGTATTATCTATTTTCTATAAAAACGACTTTTTCTTATCTAATACGACGTTTTATTTTGGCTGGGTGTCCAGTGACGTATTTTTTAAATTTTGTTTTTATTTCCATAGGAACGTTCTTCGCAGCCACTTAACCGTCAACGATGGGGCAAGTCTGCGAGCGTATCACTCGAACCATTAGGCTAACGCTTACTTAACTACCACAGTAATAAATTATAGCCATTTGAATACCGTGAAATCACACACCAACAAGTAAAGTGGCAACTTGGGATTGTAGAGACGAATTAGAACGTCGACTCGTGCGCATAACGCCGTGATGGATTTTTTATGCTCTATTGTTTTTCAAATGCTCGACTCTGATTGGCGGAGAAAATCGCGGGAGGTTCTATCTTGGACGCGATTGGTCGACGTGGAATGAATGCGAAATAATGATGGCTGCTAAGATTGGTGTGACAAGACGTATTGTTGAATAAATTAATGTTGAGACTCGTGACTTTATTGGACCTTGCCTTTGTTTGTCAGTTTTATATTGTCCGACTCAGTCGTAATGCCATTGAATACAAATGAGACTTACCTAATAAAACGGTTTCAACGATCTTATGTTCGTAAACGGCTATATAAATAGCATTCTTGAATTAATATGACACTTGGAGACATTTCAATAGGTAATTATAAAACTGTTTTAATTGTAACAGATTCGCCAAGGTTTTCGCTAAAGCCGCACTATTATAAAATCCTTTTATTTTCTTACATATTATCTACGTTTCCTTAACAACCGTTATAGACACGAAAATTCCTCAACACCTGTAGACAAGTATTAATTCTCCACTCCTTTACGATGCGCCCGCAAGACAAACTTATGTCTAGTACCGAATCCTAAGGCCCTACACACACACGCACACCTACATACACATACACGTGAACACACACACATAGACACACACACAAACACATAATGACACAGTGACACACTCGGGCAATGCAATGCTGCTCCAGAGAACGATAATCCACACTACTGATATACAACCTGAGGTCGGCTATATAGCCTTACTGTACTTAGTTTGAAAGCCTCGCAACAATATCTCTCTCTTATGACATAAATAAACTCAGAACATCGTGTAAGGGCAAGTGATCGTTTTACTTTTTTCGTGACTTCGATGCCTCTAGTTCAAGGACCTGCCATATATATACCATCTATGTACCATGTATTGGTCATGTATCCTGTGTGTGGTTCTAATTTACCCTGGCAGTTCTCAATCTACTGTCTCGATTGTTGTGGTGTGCTGTTGAGCGTGGTGCAGATCGTCTTCTACTTCCACACTTAAGTTGAGTTTTAGCAGCCGTTCTTTCAGTAATCGGAGACCTAGTCTAAAAGCCGCCAAGGGAGCAGGTGATTGTAGACCTAGACGTATAACGTATAGAAGCTTCTTAAATGGATATGTTGAACGATGTCGGCTCTCGTATGCATGCACATCGACAATGACATAACAAGTACATAATGAACGAAAGTAGTCGTTCAACTTATGTCGTGATTTGGATCCTTCCTGTTCAAGGATATGCAGGTCTCGAGCTATCCTTTTCACTTTGAAATTAACTCAAGGAATCTACTGTCCTCCGTAATATCTTCATCGTTAAGAGTATCTTAACTACCCTGATGATGCTTCGTTTTGAGGCAAAACATGTGTTGGTATTAATATGAACAAGTATATATTTTTATTCCCTTCACTTTTTCCTATCATAGTGCATGGTTTGAAATATATACCATTATACATTGTGGTAGCGGATTTGTGCAAAGTACTGATTTTATTTGTGTTGTGCTGTCCTCTAGGTGGTTCACTAGCTAAGGACTAAGGGCTCCGGAAGAACGGACTGAAAGGCCGAGCGCCAACGCATTAACTATTATAAATTAGGTAGCATTACCTAAGGGAAAGGATTTCATTACTTGTAAAAAGCAAAATCAATGCTCGTCCGTCATTCTCTACATCTATGTTTTACTTAAATAATTCGCATTGTTATTATGCAAACCAAACAAACAGCAAATGTTAATCATCCGTACATATAACCTGATTAATGTACGAGTCTACCGCCATTACAACCTCCCCACCAGCCTTTCGTTACAGTTACACATCCATGTGATTTAAAAAGAAACATTTAAATTATTTATTGCCCACTGCGAACTCGCTCCCAACTCCAGCGTCACAAATTACAAAATAATAACACGTTGGTTAGTGTTGTAATTCACGTGAGCACACATACAGGCCGTGCGTGTATCTGTCTGTCCGTTGCTGTCAATATATCATATCTCCCGCTAGACATTAGCATTAGTTGCGCGGGCGCACTGCGGCCATCTTTTATTTAATATCCACCGGCGCACGCGCATGTGAGAACTAACGTACGTGAGAAATTATGCGTGATGGTTGATTTATGTGACTGAAAGTTTGGTCGAAGTTGACTCGATCGGATACAACAATGGGTTCTCAACCTTTTTTGTTATTCTCGTTGCTTTTATTGTGATTTTGATAAATGGCATATATTTATTTAAAGATTAATTTTCACGTGTGGTATATTTTTGATAAATATGTTTTGTGAAAGGTTTTTTAAGTTCCAATATGTTTTTTGGCGTTACTGCTTAAAATATTATGAAATAAAATTTAAATATGTTGTTTTCTATTAAGTCAATTGTGTACATATGTACATATATCGAATAAATAGGTAGGTAATAAAAGTATAATTTAACAAATAAGATACCCTCATAATCTACCTTAAAGCAATTCTTGTTTCTGTGGTCGAGTAAATTTACAAGGGAGGAGACAATCTTAGTCCTCACAAGTAGGAACTCCTGTTAGAGATCGTATGTGTATGTCCAAGGGCTGCATCGACTACTTAACATCATGGCTCGCATACACAGTAGTCAAGTTTTGCTTTATTTGCGAGCACAACATAGATAGAATAAATACTCAAATGTAGAATTCCCATTTACCCACCAGAATGAAAAATAAAATCCAAATATGCGATCGCAAAAATGCTATTAGGCCCGCGATGTAGGTTGAGTGCCACTGGCCTCGATAATGACTTATTGGTCGATTGAATCGCTACTCGTAATGAGAACTTTAAAAAATCAATCATCGTGTACGTTTAAATATTTCATGATAGGTTTATTAGTCACCCCTGAACCCTGTTGGCCGGCTAATTTATGCAACATTCTATATGTTTTTATTTCAACTTGTCTACTGAACCTGATCGACTACCACGCATTCTCTACACGTAAATTATTATGCAGTACCAAATCGTTAATTATGACAGAAGTTGCTTGCTCATTATAAATAGTATGAATACAATAAATTATGGAATAAGCGAGCAGAAGCAATATTTTAGGTTGTATATGCATTTTTAAGCGTTAAATTTTATGGATGATACGTTTTTGGCTCGTTGTCCGGTTGTATGTTGATATTTAAAGTACTTTACATTAATACCTTGTACTTTGAACCTTTTGTACCTGAGTTCCTTGGAAAGCTAGTTTCTATTTACTTACCGGGTTAAGAAACTTATAAACCGGACTCATAAGATGTTAAGTTAACTGTTTTAAAGCAAGCGAAACAATACGTAGATACATAACACTTTTAGCGCACCTATTCTTTATTATTTTCTTAGAACACCTCCTAAGTACTTGCTAAAGTAGATATTGGTGATTTTTTAAAAAAATTAATAAAAACATAATTCGTTGTATTTTAAAAGTAATCAACATGTTTAGTTTCTAAATAAGTTAATTAATAACATTTACCTTTTATTCAAAAATCTACTTTTAGTGTATATTATTTTTAGTGTAATTTTTTGTTACGTCTAAGAACTAAAACCATCCCTCATATATAGGTTAGTGAGGGCAACTATAGCTTTCTAGGGAAAAGCAAAAATTCCTATTACAAACAGGTTGAAGCAGAACTTGAAGCAATAATACCGTCGTAGTTACGATTCCGGATCCTAATTTAGGGTCCGGGTTCGAACCGTAGCACTCAAATGAGTCATAACTTTCTTTTACTGTAAATGAAAACGTGAGGAGATGGCATTTCTGGCTTTCCATAAAGTTATCAAAAGTGTGTGAAGTTTACAGTGGTGGACTGTGGTTTGATCTCTTACGGTCTTTCTCATTTTGAGGGGAGATCCGTGCCCAGCAATAGGACAGTAAGAGATCGACGTTGATTAGAAATCGGTGAGGTAAACCTAAGTAATGGTTTAAAACTTCATTGAGCAGAACTTCGATAGAGCTAGTAATAAATAATCAAATACATAAATTGCAATCTCGACCCATTATTGTGTAGTTGGAGTCTAATATTGTGGTGCATTACTCAGAATATACAGCTGTTCAAAATCAGAAGGCGTGGTTGCCTACGAACTTAATAACTTTATGAAGTAATTATACTACTGTCAATTTTGCTCTAACACATAATAAGAAATAGCGTTATGACTCTGAACTCCTGACACCTGTTTTCGACGTTGATAAGTTATTGCAAGTTTTATAATGTATGAAGTTATACCTTTGTTCTCTATGGTTCCAGGTAGAGTTCAGTGGAACATAATTTAAATAACTAATATTATTTACTAAGAACAAATTTCTTAATCAAAAGAAACGTTAACATAACTAATAACATATACATATTTTAGTAAGTAAAAAATATGAAAATAAAATATATGTTTCTTATTATAATTAAATATAAAAAGCTATATCGAAACTGCTATTCTTTGATATTTACTTTAATTTAAATCGTTATATCGTCACTGGAAATCCAATATTACTAAAGCACCATTTTGAATAAATGTGTCAGTTGTCTCCTGAATTACAAGGAACATTAATAAAATCTAATTATTACTAGTATATATATAGGTAATAATGTCACAAAAAATGTTAGCCTTTTCAGTATTTCAAATGTTAATTAGAAAAAAGTTACGCTCTTTTTTATAAAAAAATATTTAAATCGCTTTTCTCTAAAACGACCTTTTGAACTGTTATTTTTAGTATAGTGTATGTTATATTTTAGATAGCAGTAATATAGTGTAGGTTACATACTAGGTTGGCTTTCTACTAGTGGTGATATAATTTTTAGTACTTAATTCAAATAGAATTAATGTGAAACGAAAAGATTAACTGCGGTCATATATTGATGCTACTTTGTAGTCTAAGCTAATCTTTTATAAGATTTATGCATTGTGCTTTGTGCAACACTAGCTTTTGTACGCGAGTTTGCTCGTGAAGAATCGAATATTACAAGAGATTCCAAAGAATCGCGTAACTTTCATTTTCATTATATGTATATTTGAAATGAAACATAAAAGGAATCACAAAATCAGTTAAAGGTGGGAGAACTATAGTTTGACCGGGGAGGTCCCACCGCCGCTCTCATAATCCGGAGTAAAACATTACTCGTGTTTCGGTTGAAGGGATGCGGTTGCCGGTTAAACTTTGCAGCGAGGCGACCATCTTAGTCCTCAGAAGTAGCGAGGTATCTACGTTGGAGCTCAGGCAGGATTTCAGTCGTGTTTGTGGTCGTACGTGGAGGTCTATAGACTGCGATTACTTAACATCAGGCCGTTAGCATAAAAAAAAACACAAATTTTCATCTTTTATTTTACTCTTAGAGGTCGAATTTCTAAAATTCCTCCCTTTGTGCTAATTTACGCTAAATAAAGGATCTATCTACACAATTTCAGGGTTCTAGGTTCCGCAGTTTTGGCTACGTGTTGATCTCTGAGTCTATCAATTATTTTATTTTATATAATATACATAATACACTTGTAAGACAAACGTCCATGAACGAAAATGACAACTTACCACCAGGTGGACTGTGTACACGTCTGGGACTTCGATATCGTAAACAACATCTATAGCATGTGTCATATTCACTAAGTCTATGATGTTAATCTAGATATAGGCATAATAAATGTTATTTAATTTATAAATGTTATTTAACAGTAACTTTGATCACCTTTAAGTATACCATATTTTGTTTCAGGAGGAAACATCGTATGGAATGATCTAAGGAAAAAGGTACCCGGTACCATGGGAGCGATTGCGGCTTATGTATCATTTCCATCATTAAAAGTTCTTGATGGACTTCTTCTGTGCTTTTAGAAAGCACCAGATCTGGAAACGGACGCAACTGGTTTTCTCAAGCGCGACGTCTCAATCAAGCACATTTCGAAGGAACTTCTCCGGCTACTCAAGAGCCTCTCTTAGCCTATAAAAGCGAAAACTACACCTTGACATCATTTCATAGATTGATATGTCAGAACTGCTTGCGTTCTCACTTTCACTTCTAATCCAGGAAGCGTCCTCTCAGTCGCCTATTGTTACAGGCAGGAGATAAAGCACTATTTTGAGCCCGTGTTACAGCGTTTAGTTCTAAATATATCTATTAATTTAATAAAAAGAAAAAACCTGATGTTACCGGCAGTTCAAATTAGTACGTACATTTCAATCATTATCGATAATTTAAGTCAATCTAGAAAATTAAAAAAAAACTCTAGTCTACGTAAAGAAAAACTACAGATATAACTTAAGGTTAAATTTTGAAATTAACTTCAAGGAAGGTTAACTACTTTTAAATGTCTACATGAAATAAGCAGCAAAGGTATAAAGGAAAATTTACTACGCCTCAGTGCATGTGTTAGTTATCTATCTGCATATAATTCACGACCAAATCTTGATATTGTATTTAGAAACGACTAACAGAGAGTAACAATTACGAGATGGTGCAAGTATTTTCCGAAGCTTGCACAAATCAGATAATGTTTAGAAATTGAATTGTCAATAATTGCAGCTTCATACAAACAGGTCGAGCGAGCTTCAATAGTTCCTGTAATGATATCATCATTCAGTGTTTAGGTTTATGAGTTGTCGGCAATAATTTTGGTGGAAAAGGGTGAGAAAGAGTAGTGTACTGTAAGAGTGAAGTGGAGATGAAGGAGAGATAGAAACAACAAAAGAAAGGAAGAAAAAGAAAAGAAGGGAGACGAAAACAGAGTGATAGAGAGATATAGATCTATGTTTATTTAAAGAGCTATGAAGTTAAAAAAATAAGTAAAAACAGACATATATAAGAAAGAAAATGGGAGAGAGAACGACAGTAAAAAAATAAAGATGTGAAAGAAAAGGGAGAAAAAAGAAGATAAATTATTGAAAATTAAAAGGAGAAAAGACACAACTGAAAAGAAAAACGACAGACTTATATCGTATACTTATAGAAATATATATGTGCGATGTATTTGCAAGAACCAAAAAGATGATTGATAAGTCTCATAGGACTGCATCACCAGCCATTACGCCCCGGGCCTGGTATTAAATTTTTAAGCTTTTTTTGTTACACTTTAAATTTTCAATAATATTAAGTAGAATATTGTGTAAAAATATCAATTATACAGCGCGGTATTTACTCATTCGAAAATAGGTTCGAGCAAAAAGGGGACTCTGGTAATCCGAATAATACCTCCCTATATGTTTCAATCCTGTAAATTTTGAAAATAAAGAGCAACGGAGGTGCTTTTTTATGTGAGAAGAGTAGCAAACGAGCATGCAAACGATCTGATGTTAAGTAGTCGCAGCCCATAGACATCCACGTACATGCTCAAAAACGATTAAAATCGTATCTTAGCTCGAAAGATATATTATAGATATGTTGCTACTCCCGAGGACTAAGATAGTCAAAGTATATCCGGCAACCGCAACTCTCCAACCGAAACACAAGTAATGCTTTACGGTGGATTATGAGGGCAGCGGTGGTACTTCCCCGGTCGAACTATACTTCTCCCTTCATATGCTGTGGTCATATGGTGCTGTCACGATTATGGCAGTATACGCCGTTTACATTATAATATGTATTTAGCCTTATTTTCACAATGTTATGCCAATGTTTCATGCCATGAAATGCCATACTAATAATGATGGTACTATTTTGAATTTTAATAAAACTTGTTTTACACCTTCTTTTCATTTGTCATCTTTCAACGAAGACATTTTTAAAACATAAAAAAAATAATTCAAAAATTGAAAAAAGAAAACATGTCTATAATAAAATTAAAAAATAAATATAGCCGGTCTGTTTTAGTCATGCTTCTCGTTCATATTTATAATGAAAATAGCATTTTTTATCTGTACACCTACGAATCTTATGAATTAAATGTCACCGTAGCTTAAGGACATTTGATATATCAGAGAAGATGGCAAAACATATTTTGAATGCTCTTTTTGAATGACAGACAGATACTAAAATTTTAAGTATATGTACGAGTATAAATTGCGTTGATAACCGAATGGTAACCAACTAGGCAAGTATAAATTAATTACACTCTTCATGCGCGCATTAAAGGTAGTTAGGCCACTGACACAGGCGATAGAAATTCTAAATCTAGACCCGGATAGTCCAGTTCAGCTCAAACGAGCGTCTTAATCGGCTCGCTTCAACATGACTGATCGGCTACATACTCGCCGCTTCCCGACCGACGGACGGGTGCAGTTGCCATGAGAGATCACCTTTAAAATCGGGATACGTAATTTTGTTATCAAGACGTATGTGTTATTTATTAAAAAGAAGTAGCAAACGGACATAATAATGATTGCAGAATAATCCACAAATGTCTCGTGGAAGTAGAATCCGAATTTAGTATGCAGAAATACAAAACGAATTTAGAAATCACAGCCATCCATAGATATGTTTAACCTATTTAATAAAGAACTGAAGTTTCACCTAAAGTTGATCATAGAACCGTTGCTATTTCTAAAGATTAAGCTATAAGTTGATTCTACTTGGTTTTAAATTTTTCACTCGCATAAATCTTGAAAAACATATCTGTATCAATCAAATTGTAATTTAGTTGTAAATAACAAAGTAGGTTTATTTGTAAAAAACAAGTATTACTTAGATAACAGCAGTTTATAAACATAAATCAACGTCTAATTTGATTCGATTCAAAGTTAATTAATACTTAAGTAAGTTATTTTAGTAATAACTTTGTTTTTAGTCAATACATACAAAATTAGCCCGTATTTTTTCTTAAGCATTTGCCTTGCCTTATGAGTCGGGATAAATCCGATAACACATAACAAGATTGACACCCCACACACACGTTGTAATTATTTTATTCATATAACAAATAGTTTCCTTTCCGTGACATAGTAGGAACAGTGTCTTGATGGCCACTTCGCTCAGAGTATTTAACAGGAAATGCTTGGTACTTCTATTTTATGATCTGTAAAACGTTTGTCGTTTAGAGGTAAGTACGTATTAAGCACGAGTTACTTAGGCTTTAGGGAAAGTAACGCTTTTATGATTGATAGTGCCGCAATTTAGGTAAAATTTAAACAGCCCTCATTTTGTATAATTTTATTATTTACTAGCTGTGCCTCGAATTCCAGTGATGATTGACATAAATTGACATAACTAGTATATTTGTTAACCGATTTAAATAAAACACTAAATTTTAAGTGAAGCCCATCATAATATAATCCTGAAAACTGCTTTCAAATCGGATAAGCCATTTCTGAGATTAGCGAGCACAAACATACAGTCATACACACAAAATGAAAAATAATTCTTTTGGGTTCTAGTCCGCACTACATACATCATGATTGTACTTGAAATGTAAATAAAGTAAACTTGATGGTTTTGTTTCCGTTGGAGAGGTGCGATTGCCGGTTACACTTACAATTTAGGAGACCAACTTAGTCTTCAAAAGTCATTTATCAGACTTTCTATTTAGACCTCAGTTCTGTTTGTGTTTGTATATGTATGAAAATGTATATGTAGGAAAAATGTATGTAAGTCTATGGGCTACAGCGACTACTACTTAACATCACATGAACAACATCTGTACTTACTATTATTTTCAAAAAAAGATTTCCTAACTAC
Source organism: Phocides pigmalion okeechobee (assembly GCA_018251015.1). NCBI lineage: Eukaryota > Metazoa > Arthropoda > Insecta > Lepidoptera > Hesperiidae > Phocides > Phocides pigmalion. The sequence goes on from DWON01002996.1 coordinate 10,174, forward strand.
ACATGTCTCTAGCGATAATTAATTTCTAATACGCACATAAATTGAAAAAGATAGTACAGTTATCGTTATACGTGTGATGGTATCTTCAAATGGCAACCAGGTTCCTGTTGGACTGTCTATCGACCTTTTAATACAGTCATTGATGTTTCCTGTGCAAGATAAACATTTATACCCTCATTAATACATTCGTTAATTATCATTAATCGTTGTAATAAGAGCCGAGTTAAGTAATTAAATAAATTTTGTAAGGTAGGTATAACTAAAACAGTTTTTAGGATGAATTTTGGTGAATTTGTTTACAAATACTTTCTGTCCAAAAGAGTTTAACTTATAGACGAAGAGTTTAGCCGTGATCACGAGCGCTAAAACTGGTTGGAAATATCGCCAATTTAAAAAACCGTTAATAGTAAAAACCTCTTATTTAGTAAAATGTATGAATTTGTCGATGATATTTGTTTAAAATCGTACGTTACAGAGGCAGATTAATATTACATGTGGGCTCGTTGAATAGATAGATAGATACACATAGAAATATATAAAACACCCAGAACCAGGACATAAATCGAAACGGAAGTGGTGTGATAAAATCCTGAATAAAGAACGGATATGCTGTGTTTTGAAAGTTCTTTCGCGGCCTCTTCTCCAAAATAAATTAGCTTACAAGTCGATTGACGTTCAAAAAGAATTCTGTAATATACGTTGAATAAAAATATTTTGTTTTTATATTTTTATTTTGACGGTATCTGCCTGCAAGTCTGTATTACTTTCGGGAGATGAAAATAGAAGTCTCTCATCAAAAAGTGTTTTTTCCGATCTTTATTACATTACTTATAAAAACATATATTTGTAGAATTTTTAATAATTAATTTCTCATCTGTTTCATTTTTTTATGTTATTTTGGTAGGAATTTACACTTTTATAAGCACGTTACCGCAGTAAGGATGAATGAAGTACGGACATCGCTCTGCGCGCACCTGTGTCTTACTACACGCGATCTTAGGACGGGGTTATAGTGGGGTACCATCCTTATAGAAAAAGGTTTTCACGAAATTGATTGCGCAAACAAGTATGCAATCCATCTGATAGCGAGTAATCACTGACATTAGATATCTGTAACAAATTCACCTGTGTGAATCTGTGCTCATTTCTAAGTCCCATCTGAACGTTTATTGTGGTAGAAATACAGTTCGACCGTGATGATATTATTGGCGCTCTTATAATCCATTATAAACCACCACCGCCGTGATCACTTGCCGTGCAACTGAGTCGAAAGATCGGCAATTAATAAGCGTTAATCGTGAGTACGCCGTATACAGTAAAACGTATAAATTCCGCGATAATATAAAGTTAAAATCTATACAAATAATAAAACTGTAACTTATCGATGTCCGTACATGACAAATATGTACAAAAATTCACAATGGGTGCATTTATATATGTAAGAGAACCCAAAACAATGTATTTTCATTTTGTCTGGTTATCCGTATGTCTGTATACCTGTATGTTTGTGCACGTTAATCTCAGAAACGGCTTATCCGATGTGAATGCAGTTTCCAGGATTATATTGTGATGGGCTTCATTTAACATTTAGTTTTTTTTTCATTAAAATTATGTCGATTTCATTCAATCATCACTGACGAAGTCGTGGGCAGAGCTAGTTGAATATTAATCATTACATGTGTTTCTATTGGAGATTTGTAGTTGAAATTTACATACGAGGCGACCATCTTAGTCCTGGGGAGATACACAGTACCATACATTATGAGGAGTACGCGTACAGTACATATATATCTGGTAATCCATGGTGGCAGAGAAAGTATGAAACATTGTTGAAAGTTTGAAGCTAGTCTTATATGCATCATTAAATCGATTTATTAGCGATTAGTCTTTATCGAATCAATAATTTATCAAATTCTGATACAGATCTCACCTCTGATCTATAGTTGTAATCGTCAGACATTTTGATTTATTCACATGTAACAAGTTAACATATTGTAAATTTATTATGAATTACGGGATGTTTTTGATACTTAGATATATGAACAATTTCGTAAGAACAATTAATTTCAAAAATAAAAAGATATATCATGAAGTAAACAGTGATGGTATAAATAGTACGCCCTAAGAAAATCAAACCTACAATTAATCAAAATTACCCAAAATTATTCAAAATTAATTCTATTCTATAAGCTATACTAGCTCACCCTCTTATTTGTGATAGCTTTTTTAATAAGAAGAGTAGCAAATGAGCACCCAAACCATCTGATGTTAAGTATTCGTAGCCCATAGACATCCACGAACAACCACATCCGACTGAAATCGTATCTGAGTTCAAACGTAGATACATTGCTACTCCTGAGGACTAAGATGGTCGCCTCGCTTCAAAGTGCAGTCGGCAACCGTACCTCCAGTACCAACCGTACCAACAGAAATACAAGTCATGCTTTACGGCGGATTATGAGGGCGGCGGTGGTACCTCCCCGGTCGAACTATAAAACTCCCACCTTTAAAATTAGGTGTAGTGGCGATGCAACGCATTAGGAGTTGATAAACGATATTTCTGTATGCTGTTAACGACTCGCTACGTTGACCCCTTTGTTTCTTTTATGATATAAAAAGCAAAATTCTTGGCAATTTTCCTTGTGTGCACACCCTAAGGTTCGGTGCACGTCGCCTGTGATTACCTGCGAACGGCCTCCGTTTAAGCGATTCCTTTTTTAAAACTCGACGTTCCTGTTTCAAGAACCTGCACCATTATTCCCGCGTCTTCCTCATTTTGAATTTGGAACGGACAATGGCAATGGCTTTTCTCGACTTCTCATTTATACTTTTTCTTTTTCCAACCGCCGTCCAAATTAGGCCAGTTAAGTCATGCAATCGGATTGTCACTTAACTGAAGACCAGTAGTCAGGACGCAAACCTCTTTTGTCCGATCTTTTTTCGTCCCAAACTCGGGCCGAACAATTCGTTACGTGGCCCGATTTTTTTTCTTCCACGTTGTTGGCAAATTGAGAAAATTGTGGGGTCTTGCGTTTGTTAATTTTTGCGGCAACTTTGTTACTTAAAGAGGTCCTTTCAAATTGATAAGCAGTTATCTCATTAAGTCTGACGGGCCCATAAAAGTTGTAAATTAACTAGATTATACGCCGCGGTAACATTTTAAAGGGTCGGGATTCTTGAATTTATTCGAGGCAACCTAACATTTAATTGTTCTGTCGTCAGAGCCATCGCAATAAAGTTCCTCTACGCTCGTATACGAGTAATTGTTAGTTAGCTTCTTTTGTTCCAACTTCCAGAAGCGGCGAAGTCGTCTATTTTTGAAGCTCGAGCAGATTACTGAGTGAGGCAGCACATCCATCCGATAAGAATCTCGCTGGCGATTTTTCATAAACAATAGCCGTTTTAATATCGAAAAGAGTAAAAGAGTGTAGGCTATTGATAATACAAAAAATGCAATAATAAATTACCCGGCGGTGGGTAATAAACCGCGATTTGCTCCGGGCGACTCGGAGGGCTACCAGTGCGCGTACAAAGAATAAAAGAAGTAATAAAAGAGTAAAAATAATACGCTTAATATCAAAGAAGGTGTAGTTCGTTAATGCATTCGCTGCCTTAAGGCTGGCGCGTCAGATCCGACATTGTTTTCTGGAATGCGAGCTAAAGCTGGCTATACACGGAGACTTGTAGCTTTTCTACTTAAGGTTGTTTTCAAATATAACATGTGTAGCAAATGTACCGGCCTGATGTTAAGAAGTCGCTGCAGTATTTGGACATCCACATATAACGTCAAACAGAACTCAAGTTCTCTTGAGGTTGAACAGAGATAAGATGCTACTCCTGAGGACTGAGATGGCCGCGTCATTTTTAAGTGTAACGCAACCGGACCGGTCTAACCGAAGCATAAGAGTTGATGTATGTCATGTCTTGTATGAAAAATAAATTAATAATCTTGTAATTATGAAAAATCAATATACATTTATCTAATTTTGTATAATCATTATAAAATATTTTTGGTAGGCATAGATTTTATGAATATTATGATTTTAAATGCGTTTCAGTTATGAGTTTAGCCGTGATCACGACCTATTCAAGTGTTCGAAATATCGGCAATCATAAATGAAAAAAACATTAATCTTGAGCATCCTTGAGGTAAATAGTAAAGTGTAATTTTTTATGATCAGTGATTACTTTCGTCGTAACCAAGTAACTAAACCTTTTCCCTCAGTGTAAGGCGACCTTATAATTTAGCAGTCTTTGTCGAAAATTTAAATTTTGATTTCGGCGAACTTATCATACGAGTGTCCGTGCGCATTGGAATTATGCAGTTAACTCAGTTTTGTACGTCTGCTGTAAAAAGTACTTTTGAGACTGTCCATTTTGATTGTATCTCCGACGTGCAGTCATAAAAATGTTTAACTGATTGTATTTACGAAGATTTTTGTGCTATTCTTTTATGTATCGAAGTAGGAAAGAAACAGGTTCTTTTGTACCCTGTACAATATGTTTTGATAGGCCGTGGAACCACGTCTAGGCAAAAGGAGCACAGGGTGTCTCCCAACTAGCTGGCCCGACGACCTGATAAAGGTAGCGGGTAACCGCTGGATGCAGAGGGCACCTGGGGAAGCCCTATGTCCAGCAATGGACATGTAAAGGCTGATGGAAGCCGTAGAACAATAGTTCAACAGGAAGCACCTCTGCTGCCTGCTTATATCGTTGCTAGCTAGGCTTACAAGTGTAACAACTAACTAAGCCTTCAGGAGTAGCAATGCATTTATATACCCCCTTAGATAGAACTTGAGCCCTGTTTGAGGTTGTATGTGGCCATGGGCTTCGGCGATACCTTTGTATCAAATGACTTGAACCCTTATTTGCACACAAAAATGCACGGTTTAACCAAAAAAGCATACAACCTTGCCCATTTGTAACGTGAAGCAATTCTTGTGTTTCATTTGAATGGTATTACAACTATAATAACGAGACTTAGATGATGGTCATTTGTAGGCTATGACCCTAGTCCTGAGGACTAGCAACGCATGTGATTGACTTCAAGCGGGAGTCTTGTTCTTTATGCATGTGGTTACAGATCCGTAAGCAGTGATTATTTGCCACCAGGTGTACTGCATGTTCGGTATTTCCATCTTATAAAAAAGACGTTCATAGGGGGTGAGACCATTAATCACCAGGTGGTGCAGGCTAATTTGTTCCATAAATTAAAAAAAATGCTGCCTTCTTGGTATCAAAAGGTAACAGTTACAATTGAACCCGACTGCTTATCACCGCATCAAAGGCATGCGTATGTAATTTTGGCTCTACAGTCAGCTATCCAAATTCTGACCAAGACCCAATGTTATTTAACTTAAAAAAATGGAAGTAGTAAAGAAACAACCAATCAATCTGATAGTAGGCAGTCAACATCGCCTATGATATATAACCAATTCCTTAAGAACAAAGAACAAGAGTCTCTTTTGAAGTCGATCATAGACGCATTGCTATTTTTGACAATCACATAGGCATCTCATTTGTAAGTAAATCGACAACCATAACTTTCTATCGAAACGAAAATAAGCTTCAGGCTAGGAAAGGTTACGGTGGTACCTCCGCGACGGAGTCCTATAGTCTGCCTTGTAGACTTTGTCTGTCATTTACATTCTACACAAACATTTATTTACATAACAGCATTTACGATGTAATATTATAATAATCTTAATTAAGTGTTATAGGGATGATGTATTCAAAAGTAATCATGTTTCAAAGGCGGTACAGCCATTAGCTAATAACCCGCCGTAAAGCAACATGTCTGTACTTCATGTATTGTGTTTCGGTTGGGGAGGTGTGGTTGTCGGATACACATTATTGGAGGCGACCATCTTAGTCCTCAAAAGTAGAAACGCATCTACGTGGTTGTCCATGGGCTGCAATAACCACTTAACATCAGGTGGCCTGCATGCCCGTTTCTTACTCTTTCATTATAAAAAAAAATGTTTTTATTTTTATTTAATATTTTTATAAATTGTATTTAATCTGGAGCAACTTAAAATTATTTTAAGCGTAAAATACTAGTCAATAGCGTAAAATTCTAGAATCTATACATAAAATAAAACTGTAACTGATCACTCTGTACATGACAAATATATTTAAAAAATTACAATGGGGTGCCTTTATGTATTGCAAAAAAAACCCTAAACAATATTTTTTCGTTTTGTCTGTGTCTGTATATCTCTATGTTCGTGCACGCTAATCTCAAAAACGGCTTATCCGATTTGAATGCAGTTTTCAGAATTATATTGTGATGGACTTCAGACTTCAGACTTAACCTATTAGTGCTTATTTCATTTAAATCGGTTAACAAATAAAGTTATGTCAATTTATGTAACACGTGAACGAAGTCGCGAGCAAAAGCTCGTTTTAGAATAGAATTGAAATCAGTAATATCGGGAATAGCAATTTTAAACAAACAGTAGTTTAAATAGCCCGCAGTGGGTGTTAGTTCTCGCACATAATTAACTATTGGCTTTCTCTGAAGCAACAATCTCACGGTCTGCAAAGGTCACCAATTAACGTGTACAGAGCCGTCGGTGCGACATTGCGCTGCGATTTGTCGTGGGTAACGAGCGACAATACGATTTGTCGCCGGTAACGAGCAACAATGCGCGCGTTTCGGTCGCGCGCCCCCTGCCGGCTCGCATTTGTACTGCGCAGGCGCATGCCTTGCTAGCGTTAGGTTGGGTATACACCGATCATTTAATATTTTTAATTATATTTTACGTAAAATTGTTTATGATTATGTATATGATGAATTAATTTGTATGTGTGTGTCATTTCAAATTAAGTATAGCGACGGTTACAACAATTACAGTACATTATTTTATAAATCAATAAATTATAAAAAAATGTTATAGAATAAATATTGTTTGTTTTATAGAAAAAAACATTTCATAGCACTTGAACTACCATCTCCTAAAATCCATGAAACTTGTATAAGGAGGCTTCAGATGTGGTTTTAAAAATTAGACTGGCGGGTGGTCCATTAACCCGTATATATTACGCTGTGAAACCGATGCTTCACCACGTTTTATAGAGTTAGCTTTAAACCCCCCTCAGTTGCCAAGAAAAAATAGCTTCAAGCCTGCCAATGTCCCGCTATTGCACACGAAAATGAAGTATTTCTTGTCTCCGGTTGAACATTGAAGGCTTTGAAAGCATAGTCATATTAATAAAAAATAGATCTGAATATATCATGTAACAAAAAAGCATCAGCACTATATTTTTTCTAGATAACTTATTAAATATCATTCTTGACTAATCCCTTTGCGTAATTTATTCATTTTACTATATAACTCAAAATTTGTTAATATTGGGTATCAAGATTCGTTAATCTAAAATCGTTATTTTAAATGATTTTAATTATTCAAACAATTAACCCTACGTTTGATAGACGGCGCCGGCGACAAGAGGAGTGGTTCATATCTTGCGCAGAGAATTGCGATTGCTATTTAATGCAGTAACGCGGCTAGCGTTCTTGGAACCATGTTGCATGGTCACAGACTGACCCTTTATACTGTTTAGGTTAGGCTTTTATTATAATTAGTTTTAAGATTTTCATTATTGTAAGTAATGTAAATAAAATATATTACATATCATGTTTAATTATTAAAATAAATGTCATTACAAAGAAAACTAGACTAAGTTCCTTATTCAATTTATTACTAAGAAAATAAAAAATGTAAATAAATTAATTATCGATATTTCAAACCATAATTTAGTAGAGCCATGTACAACCCCATCCTGTTGAAGTTCGTGTATCGGTCGGTCGTTACGCCTAACTAAGCAACAAACTATCGGTTATCCATAACACTTATTGTGTATTCTTTTGACAAATGCGCTCGCGCATCGCTCGTTAATATACCGAGGCTACACGCCGATTATTTCTATAACAATTTATTGTTTTCTTTAGACCATAGCGAGTTCACGCGTGCATCTATTTGATACTAACGACGTGGTCCAGCGCTCGGGTAATAGCTAGAGTTTATATGTACTTACATTATTTTTCTTTCATACATGCAGCCAGTCATTACCTAGTCGCAAAAACTAACAATTATACACATACATTTCCAACGACGAACAAAAAAAACATTTGAACGAAAAAAAAACCTAAAATATTATGCACCAAAATCTTCCTCAAGGGTCACACTAGCTGTCGTTGAAAACTGTGAAAAAATCTGTACCGTACTTTTTGAGTTTATCATGAACAGACAGACAAACACGACGGGAGAATTTGTTTTACAATATTTAGAGATTGTAAATGGTTTGTTGAATCTTCGTAATTGGTACTGTATTAGAATTAAAGGTAGAACTATAAAGGTAGGTGTTAAACAAGTACGAATGGGGAGGTACCATCGCCACCTTTATAATCCACTGCAGAGAAACTTGTGTTTCAGTTGGAGTATTATTGCCGGTTATACTGGCAAGCAAGATCATTTTACTCCTGAAGAGTAGCAACGCATCTATGTACGAAACTAGATAGGAAACTTATCCTATGTGAGGTTTTATATAGAAGTAGGTACATGGACTTCTGGACTGTTTAGCACCAGATGACCTGTACACTCGTTTACTGCTTTTAATCCCATAAGAAAACTATTAAAAATAAGTTATAATCACGTATGTGACAATATCCCTTACTGTTATCCCAAATTTGAACAAGATTATGTATTTTTTTAAACCATCTAAGGATACACTTCGAAGCGAAGCGACCATCTTAGTCCTCAGGAGTAACAACGCATCTATGTATGTTCGAGCTCAGACAGGATTTTAGTCATATTTGTGATTGTTTATGGATGTCTATGGGCTGCGTCTACGTACCATCAGGTGGTATGCTTGCTCGTTTGCTACTCTTCTCACATTAAAAAAACAT
>DWON01002997.1:0-19080 GCA_018251015.1 Phocides pigmalion okeechobee
TGGTTGTCCATGGGCTGCAGTGACCACTTAACATCAGGTGGCCTGCATGCCCGTTTCTTACTCTTTCATAATAAAAGAAACTCACGGTTAACGCTAATTAATTGCCGATATTTCGAACCAGAATAAAATCTTATATTTTCAATGATGTTCCTATTTTTTTTTCTAAATAACATTTTGTAAGAGCTTTTTTAACATTATCTCGTAAGTGTTATGTATTTTTTGTATAAATTAGCCTAACGTAAAGGCAAACAGGTCACCTTAAAAATAATTATTTTAAAAGCCTAACCTAAATAATCTTAAAGGAGTCCGTGCATACGCGACATGGTCCCAAGAACACTAGCCGCATTCCCGCGTTGAATAGCGATCGCAATTCGCTGCGCGATATGAATCAGTCCTCTACAAAATAATATATGTCATGTTGGTTACTCATGTACAGCAGTGACGTTATAACATACGGCTTATTATACAAACCTTTGCTATTGCAGTTATATTCGGTGGCAGATTTTGTTTCACTGACGTTCGATCGATCGATGTTTGATCAAACTACATATGTATGTATATCAGGCAACCATTGCTTTATATGTATTTGCGAATTCGCGGCCATCTTGTAATGTCAATATGGCCCGCAAACAAATTAACTTCAATACTGTCGTCGTTCAAGTGAACCGTGAATGTTTGTTTATTTACATTTATTGATGACCTTTGGTAGATATTATATGGTTCGATCGGGGAGATACCGCCGCCATACTTTTTGTATTGTGAAGTTTAGTTGCGATTTAGTAGAAAGGTGTGATGTCGGCTCACTTACAAATGAGGCGACTACCTTAGTCCTCAAGAGTAGCAACGTGTCTGTGATCGACTTTAAGTAAGTCTCTTGTTCTTTGTGAAGTTACTATCAGGTTCACTGAATTTTTTGTAGTCTGCTACTTCCGTTTTATAAAACTTCCGAGGTACACCGATCTCTAACACAGATTTTGCACGCTTTCCTTATAAATTTTGGTTTTTATTCTGTGTCTATGTTTGTCACTTCGGGGCTGATAGAGTAGAAAGCGTAATTTGAATATCTTATCATAATTTGAATATCTGAGTTGCTATACCTGACAACTAAGTCTGGATGCCTCTTTTATTTACATAATCCTATCGAAAACTTTAGATGCCCCGTCGATAAGTAATAATATGAATTCAAAATTCCATACTCTACATCTAAACAGACATTAAAATATTCAATTAAAGTGATTGCATATACACCCCGCAGTCTTAATACAAAATTAGCGATCTCTTCTAGACAAGTATCGAGTGGCTAAAAGTAACAAGTACAATAGACTTAAGTGAAACAAGTAGGGGTCAAGTTCAAGTTGATATATTTTATTTCATAATATAATATTGTATTTACACATACACAATTAATGTGAAAGATACTATGTAAAATCTGTTGATCGGCTTTGAGCCATGTTGGCTAAAGTGATCGGAAAAAACCCCGGCATAAACCCTCTCGGCATTCTTTTTTAATCAATCATTGATAACATACACATTACAAAGTATAAGATTAAATAGATGAGTGTATAAATACCGAAATATTTCGTCTATAGTTATACAAAATTCTTTATTAAACAATTTTCAGATGAGTTTGTCAGTATATATATTTTAAAGAGATGTTTAGTAATGACATATATATAAAGTTAAACGTACTAAATAACAGTAAATATCAATTGTCAATTCATTGACTTTCGATGAATTTACATAGTAACCACTTTGACTATACATATAGCTATCGTGGATAGTGTTTTAACGCTTGAAAACGATAAATCTTGTTAAAGCTGAATAAATACACCGCTTCAAGTGACTGTTACAGAACAAATACTCGAGCTTAGATCCGGCTTTGAACTGATAACGAATTTAGAAACCAGATTATTTTCAACGGTTTCAAACTGGGTGATTTTCGAAATGAAGCTCACGGTGCTAGATCGCAAACGATCTTGGAAGTTAAGTGATACCACACGCGGTCGGTGATTGGATAGGTGACCGTGAGTAGCAAACGTTTAAGCGTTTTTCTTCCGTTTGAATGATGGGCATGGTATCGCATATCCCAAGCTCCCCCACTTAAAAGTGGGCGAGGGCTATATAACTCGGGATGCAACCTCGAGTTCAGCCCCGGGAAAAGATGTTTTACCTCGAGGCACGTATTCCCCCACTCAAAGAGGCTGCTATGCACCGACAGCATCCGATCATGATTGTTATCGAAGGCTGCAAGGCGTTTGAAAACATCTGATAGATTGGTTAGCCATTTAGCTATAAGTATTGGACTAGCTGGATTCAGCAGGAGTTCTGCAGTTGTAAGGAGTCGAGCACGTCCAACTGGGGGATTTATGGTTGTAGCAACATTAATGCTGCATCGTGTATCCTAAATAAAGTCAGATAAATAGGCGGGTGTCAATTAAAGCCTGCACGAGCGAGGCCGCGTGGCGTCACTAATTCTAATTAAACTTATTCCGGAACCGCCACGGACCTAGGATAACGTGAATGCGGAACAGGAACTATGTAGAGGTGAAATTATGTTTGTGTTAGCTTAATATACTAATGTAAGCGAACTTTTTACTCAATTTGATTTTATTACAAAATTATTTAACAAGTAAGTTTGTTGAATGTTGAAATTGATTATTTTAAATTACAGTATGCATACGTTTATGGAGTTTCTTTTGTTGCTCCTCCTCCATATAGAGGTGTTCTCAAACGCCGAAAGATTCATGTACAAAAAGAGTATATATCAAGTTTGAATGAATGCCACCTGAATTTGGTATACGTATGAAATCGATTGAAATATTGTCGTTTACTCGTTCAAAATAACAAATCGTAAATACTTATCCTGCGCTATGCAAACGATGTTGAAAATGAAAAAGGCAACTCCCGGCCATTAATATGTAAAAGATAAAAAGTAAATTTATTATCTCGCCTAAGAACTTGGGAAGTTACTGCTCGAATAAAAATATTAAAAGAGCCTGAATGGGAGATTTGCGCGAAGTTTTATCATGTTAATCTACCTTTGTACTGACTGCGATGGGACGCGCCAATGTCGGTATCTACTGATTTATAACTGACACGGCCTAAAGTTCCGTAATCGTGGCAGCCCTGGGTTAATTAATTTTTTCTTAGTTTATGTACGGTCTGCGCGTTTATTTCTTCCACGATAATGCGACATGGAGCTTCCACCTCAGTTATTCGCTGAAAGCTGCGCTTGCCTTAAAGCTTCCCTCAAAGCGTGTTTCATGGCCAAAGAGAGTTCACCTTTAAATCCAGAAATGCTGGCGACTCTGCTGTTGCAAATGTCCATAGGCTTTTCATCAGGTGGCCAATCTGCTTTTTCGTTAGATAAATTGATAAACAAAAATATAAAAAACTGAACTTTACAATCAGTTTTATCTACATACCCATGTGCCATGTGGCATAATTGTAACTTTACGGGACCTGGCCGGCATTCAAACCCGCAAACGGGACTTCCATCAAATAAAGCCAATATCCGAACGATTAAATTAGATTTCTGGAATATGGAAATCGAAAATATGAATATATTCAAAATTCTAAGCTCATTTGATCGAAGTTAGCAGGTGGAAAATAAAAAGCAACTCATACATCTCACGCCGCGGTTAATAAAGTGTATGAAATGAAGTGAAGTTTTGAACTAGATTTACCGGAGTTCGCTGAACGACTTGTGGCCGTTCCATACTACATCAGCAGATTAAAAGCAGAAGAAGACATATTGTACCTAACATTGATAGGTGGTTGAAGTAAAGTTTGACCGGCTACCTTCGTGTTCATATTTCGTAAAGCAAATCTTATTTTTTGGTTGGAAAGGTCTGATATTGCATCACTAAAACCGAGGCAGAAATCTCAGTTCTCACATGTCGCAACGCATCTACGTACGACTTCAGACAACATTTCAAACTTGTTTAAGATTGTGCACGGAAGTCCATGGCCTGCATTCCTGAACTGCAGGAGGCCTGCATGCTAATTTACTACTCTTCTAACAAAACGTAGAGCCTATCAAAATTTATATAACTAACAAACAAAATAAAAATAAAAATATATAAAACGCAACTCGTAAATCTCGCGCCGCGGTTAATAAAGCGTACGAAATGAAGTGAAGTTTAAAACTGGATCCACCGAAGTTCGTGCGAACGACTTGCGGCCGTTCCGTACTGAACCAGCAATTGAAAAGCAGACCACTGGGAAAGATATACTGAGCCACCAACTTTCTTAAGTGCCTCGAATTTAAAACAAACAATCTGCAATTTACTTAATTACTATTTATTACTAATTATCTTATAGTTTACGTCTCATTCATTTTCTACGATAGTGTGATATTTCGAGATATAAAGTTTTCCATTTTTTAGAAACGTAATTGTTTCGTGTAGTTTCGTTTGGAAACGTTACAAGAATTTTAGTTATATTAGTTGACTTAAAACATGTTATAACAGTATTACGTCTTTTTAAAATCTTAGAATCGATCAAAACTAAAAAGCGTGTCCTGTAAAATCGAGATCTCAATATGCCACACTGTTGTGGCTAATGGGCGGTATGATGTGATCACCAGCCACCAGGTTCGAAATGTCGGTAATTAAAAATACTTGATCGTGGCACCCATTGCATTGTTAAATGTTAATGTTTTTCAGTTTTATTTTAGTTATCGCCACAGAGAGCACTGATAACTTAGTGGCTAAGTATCTGGGCTCTCTCATAAATAGTTATAGGTTGCAATTCCTTGCACACCTCCGATTTTTCAAAGTTATATCCGCATCAATTACTTAAAGGACAACATTATGATGAAATCAGCAACCCTAAGAGATTTCCATGAAAGACTAGGAGTTGTGTGAAGTATACCAATCCGCACGTGCCCAACGTTAGTCTGATGCTTCTCATATTAGAGGATACCTATGCCTAGTAGTGGGACCGTTAAGATTGATGATGATGAGGTAGCTGCAAAGCATCTCAAATCTTGTTCTTACCTTGGAAATTCCCGACTTGTTTAAAAATCCATAACATGCTAAAGCTTGAATAATTTAACATTGCAAATGGGCATAACTGTAAAAAAGACTAAGCGACAATTTGCTACTTCTATTACTTAAAATGAAAATACAGCCGTAAGTCATATATAAAAGTAAATCGAAAAGATAAAACAGCGTAACAAACAGAAAAGAAGACACCGTAAGGTCGAAAGATGAAACCGTAAGTCGAAAAGATAAAACCTAAGTCAAAAATATAAATCGTTATCTAAAAATGTGAAAACGTTAGTCGAAAAGATATAACCGTTATTCGAAAAGATGAAACCGTAAGTTGAAAAAATAAAACTGTAAGTCGAAAGACTAAATATATAGCGCAATAGTGTTTGGTAATAACCGGGTGAAGCTAATCAAGTGGGCAGGTTCTGAATACGAATCGGCGCGACATCTGGCGTTATAAATGTGGAAATGGCCCGCTGCGGTAATGTCCAATATTACCGGGAACACCGGTGTAGTCGCTGAGTGAGGTTATAGGCGTCTTACTTAAATGCTATGGTTCGTTGGGTTAAGATGCCTTGTATAATATTCTTCTAAGTAAAATTACTTATACTGTTAAGAAAAAAGATGGAAGTATAACCTTTTTTATGTTGATAAAATAGCAAACAAGGGTCAAGGTCAGATGGCCTCAATGTGATAAATTAAAACAAAAATGATTTCATGAATGTTTGTGTAACTTTATTGTTATATCGACTTCTATTAAAAACCAAAAGTAATTAACAAGCTTTCATAACATTCAAACAACAAAACGTTTGTTAACATTTCATAAAATTTAAATAACGAAACAACACGTGTAACTTGAGGAACAAAGAGAACAAGAACAATTTGTCGAGACGTCATCTAACATGCGAGACGTGAGATATTTTGTCTGAGACAAGTTGCGGCAACGACCTTGAATACGACAAAAATTATTTACCTTTTTACTTCTTTTACACATACTGTAAAATAATGCATTTTACATCCATCGTCTCACACTACACTTCCCTGTATTGTAGATTTCTACGCAAAAACACATTTTTTTATATTAGAAGATTAGTAAACGAGTGTTTTTAAAAGTCACCGGATTCTCTGTGGTCGCTGCAGTCCATGCATAACCATATATGTTTTCAAACAAAGCCGAAGTTCCATCTTTGATCACGAAAGTAGCCTGTGTAGGTGCATCGGTACTCCTGAGGGCTGAGATGGTAATCACATCTGTCTAACTCAAATGGAAGAATTGCTGGATTATTCCATGAACCTTGTGATAAAGGGCTTCTCAAAAAGTATACAGAGCCTGCCGGTGACGCATTGGTGACTCTGGTGTTGCATATTGACGACAATGTCTGTTTGCATAAAGCTCTTTTGCCTTTTCGTTAGGCTAATTTAAAAAAAAATGCTTCATTATGTAATAAGGACTGTAGTACGGTCCCAGGCGGATAGTTCTGTCATCTGTTACTAATAACTTAAATTTGTGTCCTTGTAAGTTAATTCGACTTCCTCAGTATTTATGACAGGCGGGTGATTTATTCGCTCGGCGATCTATAAACGTTTTGGCGGTAGGCTGACAAACAGGACGTGGCGGCGCCACTGTCGCGTTGTTCGGATGTACGTTACGTCACGATTCGGATGTGGCTAAGTAAACAAAACGTAGTTGCAGCGATAATGCTGCATTGGGGTTCCGGGAGCCATGTGACCGGTAGATTGTGTCTTTGTTTTCTAGACGTGTATGTGTTCTGTCTTGTCTGACAGTGTTTGTGTTTCCTGTGTTCTGTTTGTTTGAACATGTGATTTCTGCATACGTAGGCAACATACGTTCATTCACTAACACGTGTGTAAATATGTTGAAATGGAGCAGGAAAGTATAGAATGTTAAACAAGAAAGGAATATTATTAAGAAAATGTTGTGATTATTCTGTGTAGCATAATATAATATTTTCACAAGTTGTGTTATGTTACAAGAATAGGAAATGAGGCCTGCAGGCCATCTGATGTTATTATTATTTTTATTGGAAATGTAGTAGACGAACGTGCAGGCTACCTGATGTAAAATGGTTTCTACAGCCCATGGACATTTATGTCCAACCTCTAAAAAGAGTTTTTAAGTTGTAGCCGCGCTTGTAAGTGTAGCCAGCGACTATACCTGTTCAACTAAAACATGCATACTCCTTTACGACATATTATGAGGGCGGCGGTGTTACCTGCCCCGTTGAACCGTTGTTCTACCTCTCATGGCAGTTATTTAGTCATTGATGTCCATATCCAACTAAGTATCTAACTAAGTAACTAACGATCCAACTAAGTTATTCTCCTCAGTTGTAAATGTAGCCGGTAATCACACTTCTCCATCCAATGGAAACAAGAATAATTTCAAGGTAATTTATAAGACGACTTCATAGTTCAACCAATGAAGATATGCCCTCGGTTTTATAACGTGTTAAGTACACGTGATAGTTGCAAATTCTGTGATTTTAATAAAATTATTAACACTCTAAGTGTTAAGGTTTTTCTGTGGAAGGTTTCTGACACACACGTTTTAGTGTCTTGTGTGCTCACTGTCTTTGTAAAGCTATACTATGTAATGAGAGATTTAAATGAATGCTGAGAGATTATTCTGCAAGCTTTTTTCTCCCGATTTCTCTTTGACATCCATTAAAAAAACCTTATAATGGAATGAAATTTTGTCTTTTTATTTTAATGATGTATGTTTTCATAATTAGAAATCAGATATAGAATATCTTAAAACCAATCATATTAAACAATCGAAAGGTAGTCTGTGTCCATGTAGCATGGTACTAAGAACGCTGGTCGCATTCCGGTGCTGAATAGTGATTGCAGTTCTTTGCACGAGGAATGATATGTTTTTATAGGCTTTTTATTTTGAAAAACATACAAAGCGAAACAACGTATGTCATATCCGTTCGATTCGGCTGGAACCTCGTCGCTGCGTGACGGAAGTGATCAATCAGTGCAAACTGAAAACAATATAGCCGCTGCGAAACTCAGAATTGTTTGTACAGTATCTTGTGACCTACCTAGTTGAAGTAGAAATGATTCTTTTACTAACGCAAAATCAAGTTATTTTTCCAACACGGGTTTTTCACGCGACTTTTCTCAAGCATAAATCGATAATACGCAATGTTGTCGCTCTCAATAAAAATAGGGTAGTTGCGCTAAAAATAAGGTAGTTTGGAAAAATATGTTGTCATCGAATCGGACGACATCCTCTGATCGCTCCACCTGCCTATTTCGTTTTACCTGAACCTATTATAAAAAAGGGACGGTAGTTCTAGCTTGTGACGCATTATATTTGGTTGTGTCGCGGTACACGTGGCCCTTTCTATTGTCATTTAGCGATGCCATTGCTATTATGATTGTAACACTAGATTGTCGTGATGGTTTAATTGAAATATTCGCTAACTATATATACATTTGGTTAAATCCTTGCAGTGGCGCTTCTGATGCCCGAAGCGCCCCCTATATTTCTATATGTGTTCTCTGTCCGTATATTCTTATACAAATAATTTCTTTCAACTCCTATAGTGACCTTTAGATGTGGAATTTCCAAAATTCCAATGTTAGTGCTCACTTACACAATGTAAAGGGTTAATGTATAAAATTTCAGCTGCTTGTAAATGCTTTACGGCGGATTATGAGGGCGGCGATGGTATCTCCCCGGTCGAACTATAGTTCACCCACCTGTAACGAATGATCTTAGATTACTGATATTAAACCTAAAAATCTGTTTTTCTTTTTTATCTGTAGTGATGAATGCCGATCAATCAAGTCGCTTTCAGCTGAAAACAATATAGCCACTGCCGTGGATTCGAGGCCTGAGCGATTGTTTGTGGAGTACCTTGCTTTTATTGAGAATAATGGTGTAGAAAACGATGACCCATTTATAACGAAGTTACATGTATTTTTTTATTGGTATACGATCCGCGTGACGTAGGAGTAACTACACCGATCCAACACGCAACGAGTTCCAGGTTTGATTTCCAGTCAAGTAAACATCTAAATGACGAATTTAGATTTCTGTTCTGGGTCTGTGTGTTTGTCTTTGTGTGTTGTGTGTGTGCCCATGTCATCCACGACATAGGGTATCCTTATGTGGGGCTATGCGTGAAGAAAGTGTGGTGGGTATCGTGATGCTTAAGTACATGATTGCAAGGTGGTAAAACCTATTTAGTTCCATCGGTAAGGTACTACCGCCATACCTCTTTGTAACGTGAATTAATTATTACATTTTGGTGGTAGGATGTAGGTGGTTACCATTTAATTTATGAATGAGGCGAACGTCTCAGTCCTCAGGAGAATCAACGTATCTACGGTAGATGAAACTGTTGGTCCTTATTGGAGTCTGTTGTAGATATCCATAGGTAGAAGGAACCACATTCCAATGGACTGCACACTCGTTGCTTCATCATAGTTATAAAAAGTTTATACAAAATGTAAGTGATTAATATAACGTACATACATACCCCTGTCATTAAGCACAAACCTGCATACTAGCGTCTGTCGTAATAACTTAACTGTCCTTGAGATATGCTGTAAAATTTTCCGCGAGTTGACGATACATGTCAACCTTTCGTTAAGTTATAAAATGTATAACAAATTATTCCTGGTTTGGAAGCAATTGGAGACGTCGAAGAAACTTAATTTATTCCTTACTCCGCTGTTTTAGTAATTAGAAATTAAACTTTGAATCACCCATCCATCCATTCAAAAATTTACAAGCTATTTAAAATCTAATTTAATAGGCAGTAGAAATAGAGCTCTACCGAGAATGTAGCATCGTCGCCTTCATAAACTGCCGTGACGCAACTTTTGTGTTTCGGTTGGAGAGGTGCGGTTACCGACTACACATACTAGCAAAACGGCCTTAGTTCTGGGGAGTAGCAACGCATATACTTACGGCCACTGATAGAACTTAAGTCTGGTTTGAGGTTACTATTACATTCATGGGTTGCAGCGTCCAGTTAACATGAGTTGGCCTGCGTACATATTTGCTGGTATTCCCACATATAAAAATTCGCTGCTGAACAAAGCTCTGATTTAATAGGCCACATGAGCCATATCAAACACATTTGTTGGTTTTGTCACATATAAAAATTCACAACTGAACATAGACCAGATGTAATAGGCCACATGAACCACATCATATACAGTTGCAGGTTTTGTCACTTAAAAATGCGCTGCTGGGCAAAGGCTTGACTTAATAGGCCTTCCTTCTTCCTGTGGCTTTTGAATCCAACTGTGTCCCGTCGGTTTCTTTAGAACATCGGTTCCCTTGTTCGGAAGGCATCTAACATTTAATATTATACTTCATATGATAGCAAGTAACTTCATTTTATTGGCTACATTGCAGACAAAAGTTAGAATACTTTTATGGATACAATTGCTCAATGACGCATATACCATAAATAAAATTTATTTACACAAAATGCACCTGCGCCCATCATAAATGGACTATAACGTGTATTGCCATTTAAAACAATGCTTTTTAGGATGATAAAAGTGTTCCGTAAAAAATAAATTCTTTAATTTCTACGAGTCATTTTTTGGATTCGACTGTGCATTAATGCTATTTTACTTGAAAGCTCTTAGTATAAAATAGGAAAAAAATAGGTACCTGCATATGTCTTACAAATTAATATGCAATGATGAAGCGAGCTGTTTAAACATTTGAAATAGATAAACAGAATTCGGAAAAATGTTAATGTAAATGAACTTGAAAAATAATTTTCTGATAATTGGTGTAATTATGATGTATAGGGTATTATTAAAGACATGGATTCCCGAGTCCGGAATAGCAATTAATAGTGGAACTCTGTTACTTGTATGTTTATTAATTATTTATACACATGTATATGACTGGTTAGCGGCATATCACACTTATTCTGCATGTTGCTATGTGAAAGGTACTAACGATTAACGATTTTCAATTGGCGATATTTTGACCCATTTCTGAGGCTCGTAGTCACGACTAAACTGTGTTAGCAGGGGAAAACTGTTCATAGATACCGTTATATACTAAAATGTAGAAATTGTGCAATGAAATTATCTTAAAATTATTTTTTAGCCTGTAAAATTTCATTTGTTTTTTTTAATACTCTCTGAGTAAAATGTATACGGACTGACTGACTGACTTACGGACATATGGGCAGAAAAGTAAGGGTGCGCTATTTAGCCACTGAACTCTGACACGTCCACGTAGTCGAACTGCAAACGTGCAGTTAGATACAGAACGGTTTATTGTCGTATTTGCAGTTCGATCGTAAAGTGCAGGTCGCAGTTACAGGAAGCTGCGAGGAAAGTTATGATGACTCGACGTAGCGTCGTTAAGTTTTGTTATTTACAGCGTTGACGACTCGCGTGGCGTTCTGTTATACCTGTCTTTTTTAGGTGAGGAAGGTAGCAAACGAGTATGCAGGTCATCTGATGTTAACTAGTCGCTTCAGTTCCTGTACGTTCTTGTATAACAGCTAACAGGAGTAAACTTCAATGTTTCGGATGTACGTAGATGCATTACTACTCCTGAGAGCTGAAATGGTCGGCTTACTTCTAAATATAAGTGGTATTCGCACCTCTCCAACCGAAATTTAAGTTGTTTTACAGTGAATTAAGAGAAGAAGAGGTACTTTCTCATTCGAACTATAGATGGTACAACCGAGGGATAGTTCAACCGGGGAGGTTCTACTGCTGCACTCACAACAACAAAGTGGACCAGCTCTTAAGAGTCTTTCGGTTGGAGAGGTGCGGTTGCTAATTACAATGATTAACAGCGCGACCCCTTTATTCCTCAGCAGTAACAACGCATGAATGTATAAGCTCAGAAAAGACTTCAGTCCTTTTTGAGTATGTACATAATATTTATGTGTTGTAGCGACAATTTAACATTAGAAAGCCTGCATGCTATTTTGCTAACTTTCCTACATGAAAAATATCAATAAATTTTAGTTGTTGACATACACATTGGTCCTACGAGCCGGATAACTACAGTGACCATAACATTATGTTCTCGCCGGACATTGCTATTATTAGCCCCGGACATCCGTAACATAAAATTGCACAACACGAAGTGTACAAGTCGTAAAATTGAAGTTTTACGTACAGTATTGAGCAATGAAATAAATTCTTATTACTTTTAGATGCTAGTTTTATTAAGGACATCGTAAACATTGGTGTTACTCTGTAAAACAAACGTACAAAGAATTTCCAATTTTTATGTAGACTAGATGTCGCCGAATGTACACTGTACGTTTCTTGTTCATGCAATCAATAATAATCAATCAGCAATCGAAATACTTTCAAGATTTATGCGTCACACACACACACACACACACATACACACACAGACACTCAAATACACATACACATCCACACAATATGCTTTAAGCTGTTATATATATATTTATGTAAGGAAAGTAGCAAGAGCAGTAGAAAGATAATGTAGGTGACGCGTTATACACGCCGGCAATATTTGAAGCATGGTCTTTGTACTTATTTCCGCACGACCTGAATAGGATTTCAATACTGTTGGAAGTTGCACGTGAATGTACATTGGCTGCAGCGACCACTTAATATGAGGTGGTCTGCATGCTCTTTTACTGCTCTCCTTACATAAAGAAGAAACAAAATTGATTTCTATTGCTGAGAAATTTGCGCCTATTGTTATAGATATATTATAGAATTGTAGTCCAACCTTAGTGGTCCCACTGCCCTCATAATCCGCCATAAAGCAACTCTTTCGGTTGGGCAAGTGCGATCGCCACACCTAAAAATATAAGATCAAGACAAAAGTGTAACGAATGCATTGTTTTGTTTCAGGATTTAGTTTTCAATAATGCAGCTGTCTGATGGAGTCTAGCTCGCGCGGGAGGAAAGCCGGTAAGCCGCTCCTTTTCAGAGAAATAAAGATATTTTTTAAATACTACTTTACGTTGGTTCCTCACTATCTAGAAAAATATATGGAAGTTTTCTCTTCTGTGCAACTGAAGAAGACAAAAGTAGATAAAAATAATAACACATTTTTAAAGGTGGGAGAACTATAGTTCGACCGGGGAGGTACCATCACCACCCGCACCATCCGCCGTAAAGCATTACTTATGTTTCGTTTGGTGAAGTTCGGGTCCGGCTACACTCTTGAAATAAGGCGACCATCTTGGTCATCAGGAGTAGCAACATATCTACGTTTGAGCTCAGATAGGATTTCTGTCGTATTTGTGGTTGTAAGTGGATGTCTATGGGCTGCGGCTATTTAACGTCAAGTAGTTTGAATATTCTTTTCAGATAAAATAACATGCATTACAAGACCTAACAATGAGCTGCAGAGACCATTTAACATCAGGTGACCTACATGTTCGTTAGCTACTTTCAGAACATAAAAAAATAGTTCAATTTACGTGGTTTCCTTTACCTATACGTCATTTCCTTTTCTAAAAGGAAAAATTGTTTTCAATGCTTCCCTTTTGCGTTTTCAAACATCGCAGTAAATCAAGAACCGATACAAAGGCCGACGTTGATAGATCGGCGCCTTGTCGCTCGCTGCATGTGTACGGCCCGTTATTCTGCTAATGCCTGACACCAGACCCGGCCGGAAGTTCCGTACGCAAATATTTAGAAGCAGATTTTTATTGATGCTCGTTTATTGATGCTCGTTCAGTACATGATAATACAACGATGTGCTAAAATTATAAATTATGTTACTCATTCTGAATTTATATACGAGTATCTTCTTTCTAAACACCTTTTTATTGCATATTAAAAACATAAGTGTACTTTAAGATGTTTTGTTTTGTTATTTATTTCTATGCGAGAAGAGTAGAATGCATGCAAACCACCTGATGTTAAATAGTGGCAGCCCATAGACATCCACGTACAACAACAAATACGACTGAAATCCTATC
This sequence comes from Phocides pigmalion okeechobee, assembly GCA_018251015.1. Classification (NCBI taxonomy): domain Eukaryota; kingdom Metazoa; phylum Arthropoda; class Insecta; order Lepidoptera; family Hesperiidae; genus Phocides; species Phocides pigmalion. The sequence goes on from DWON01002997.1 coordinate 13,937, forward strand.
TGAGCTCAAACGTAGAAGACTAAGATAGTCGCTTCGCTTCAAAGTGTAGCCGGCAACGGCACCTCTCCAACCGAAACAGAACTAATGCTTTACGGTGGATTATGAGGGGGCTGGTGGTACCTCCCCTGTCGAACTATACTTCTCTCACTTTTTAACTTTGTTACAAGTGTATACGTGTGATTTTAACCTAATATTATCACGGAATTTGTACATTGTACCGTTTGTACTAAGTAGTGGGTACTTACCCAGTTGTATGTCTCGTGGTTATGGCTAAATTTTTGAACTTGTGTGTCTTGTTTAGCCGTGACCACGAGCCATGTGACTAGTTCGAAATTTTACATTGTAAAACAGTAAAACGTCTATATGTATTTTATTATTTCATTACGAATAAAATAATTTGCTTTCTGTTTTTTCTTTGTAAGCAATTTTTTTCCAATTAAGTGTTGTAGGTGGCCTGTATGCCCGTTTCTTACTCTTTCGCAATAAAAAAAGGATCAAAATAAATAGTTTTAATAACATATTTATCTGATATCGTAACAACAACCATTTAAAATTATATCCACCGTATCTTTTTTTGTTAAAATAGTAACAAACGAGCGTGCACGCGATCTGATGTTAAATGGTTACTGCCATTTAAATGGCAGGGCATATGTCGTGCACGGATATCTTTGTCCAACCTCAAGCATGGGCATCTTCGTCCAAGGTTACGCAATACCAAAGTCAAACTTGATGTCGTGCGTAGATGCTACTCTTGAGTGCGGCAATAATCGACTTGCTTGTAAATGTGGTGGTACCTCCCCTGTTAACTTTACTGTCACCTTATGAATCATTCTTTTACTAATTGTGTTTCTTGCGCATTATCTTTTATGATTTGAGTACTGAGTAATGAACTTCCTAGATTAAAAACATGATAAAGATTAGGCAGCAATGGTGTCAGAGAGGGTCCTTCAATAGATTTATCCTTAAATAATAATTCAATGTGAAATTGTACGCGAAGTTTGATTTCCCTCTAGAAGACGTTTTAAAGCTAACCTCGACTTGATTGATTAGACTCGGGACACGAGCCGCGTTTGTAAAAAATGAACGATAGAAAGAATAGAAAAAAATTAAATTCCATTGAGTTCGTGTTAAAAATGTTGTTAAAGATTTTGTACTTTGTTATAGATACAACAAAGGAAGGAAAATGCGGGGAACGTTATTTTCGTACATTTGACTATATAACGGGTAAACACGATTAACTATTCTTTTAGTAACAACAGCAATAGTTTCCCCCCGGCACTGCAGTTTTGGCGTGACCACGATCCATGTAACAGCTTCAAATTATCGGCAATGAAAAATCATAAAATGTATAAATTCTGCGATGATGTTGGTTTAAACTCGTATTTAATATCGTAGCTTTGAAAACACAATTTTATATATTATTTTGTTTGGCTTAGTATTTCATAAAACAAAGTTTCAAGCGTTCTCTTAGTACCGTTTTGTATCCAAAAGGGACCAGCTAAAGGCCAGGTTGTAAGCAGTTGTGTTTCTCCTCCTGAGGATTAAGGTCTTGTATGTAAGTACGGTCAATCAACCATTCCTTTCCAACAACATGCAATTACTTTTGTTAGAAATAGGTGTGGTGCTAGGTAGGTACCTCTACGGTCAAAACATACGCGTTTACCCCTTTAAAAGAACACGTTTTCGCACCTACTCCCATTACAAAATTAATGCAATCTTTTAACCTCTATTTAACAACTTCAGAGGTGGAATTTTCATTATTCAGTTCTTAGTACTTATGCTATATGTTTTTTTCATGTGAGAGGAGCATCAAACGAGCATGTAAACCGTCTGATATTAAGTAATCGCAGCCCATAGACATCCATGTACAACCACAAACACAACCAATATCCTATCTGAGCTCGAACGTAGATGCGTTGTTACTACTGAGGACTAAGATGGTCGTCTCGATTTAAACCATTGCTGACAACCGCACTTCTCCAACCGAAATACAAGAAATGTTTTACGGCTGATTATGAGGGCGGCGGTGGTATCTCCCCGGTAGAAGTATACTTCTCCCACCTTTATAATGAAACTATACGCAATTTCAGGATTGTAATTTTCAGTGTGTATTGATGTTTTGGTCTGTCAGCCACCTTCCTCTTATACATTTCTTGAACTTCAAAAGTACTTCGCAACCGAGTTTATCTCTAGCTCAATATATCACCTTCCTCTTTGATATATATAGATTTCTTGATCGCATCCTCGAAACTACTATGCAACTGATCAGTATCGCAGTTATCAAGCCTTAAAGTAATCATTTCAACACATTCCATTAAACGCCTAATCGGATACTTCTGGATATTTTTAATTCAACGCGGGGCGGGCGGCGGAACAGCCAATCAATCACGGCTGACATAATGACGTCATCCATTATCAATTATTGACAGTACAGGGATGGGATGCCGGCGATTTTCCAAGTTTTATGCCTTGTTCCTAGGGCTGTAACAGTGGGGATTAGAACAAAAGAAAATTCAGAATGTTTTCAGCATAAGAGCAAAAAATATGTATATGAATTTAAACTAATATTATCGTGTAATTTTTTATGTAACGGGTACTCATAATTAACGGTTTTCTAATTCGAACCAGTTATTAGGATTAAGGCCATGGCTAAACTTCAACAGATACTTTTAAATTTGTACAAACGTGGAATCTTATAATTTGTGTATGTTGTATGTAGTGCCTAGAGTATTTTTCCGCCGGCTTTTTTCTCCCGTACAACCTTAGCCAACAGGGCGCTCAAAGCCGATGTACTGATTTTACATTAAACCCTTGACGTTCATTAAGTGTATGTGAATACCTTACAATGAAATAAAATATTTGAATTTGAATTTGTATATGTAAATCATATGTAAAATGCACCTTGTAAAGAGTAGTATCGTGTTGAAATCCAAAATAAAAACGGACTAGACCTCGTTAAGAAAGATGAATGCAACACTAGGACCGGTCAGCAGTTTCTCAACGTCATCCCAGTGTATCCATGACCATGCAACCGGTTCGAAATATCGGTAATTACGAACGCGTCAATCGTGAGTACCCGCTACATATTAAAAAGGATTCCTGAAATCAAGCGCTAGGAAATACCCTAAACATGAAACATTCCTTTCCCGAGTCAAGAAAGCGTACCATGCTTATACTAAGTGTAGGTGATTAATTATTCTATTCCATTCATAATTTAGCAGCACTTAACTTTCTTTTTGTACTTGTTAGCGTACCTAGCACGAGTACAATATAATTGAATTAAAACTCTTTATATTTTTTACGTCGACTTATATTTTAGGCGTAGTTAAGGCTACTGAGCTTTTTTAAGCTGATAGCTTTGCTAAAGTTTTAATCTGGCGATGTAAATGATTTTGCTCCGTTTTTAACCATCTTGAGAGATTTTGTTTTAAAAAGGTTATAACAAGTTTAGTCTCGGTTTCTTTGGTCTAAATAGACTAACGATCCGACCAGTCTTTGCATGGATGCTATCACGACCATTACGTTACTTCTTCATTTTCTTCCGGCCGTATCAGTCTACTTCTGGACGTGAGCCTCTTTCAAGGCGCGCCAATGAGCCCGTTCCTCGGCACTACGCATCACATTACAAATTTTTGAAATTCTTGGCTTTTCTCTTCTAAAATATGCATGTTCTATACACATAGACCTATCTCTTGAATTACCGTGTCTATTGAAATGAAAACCGCACTACAATCCGTTGCATAGTTTAAAAGATCTAAGCGTACAGACGGCAAAAAGCGAAGCGTTGTATACAATGTAGAGAAGGGCAAATGAGCGCGTAAGTCACCATAATTAGTCACTACAGCTCATAGACACATTTACATCCGGATGTAACCTGAAACAAGAGTGAAGTCCTACTTTCTGTATCATAATGCGGAGCTATTCATAAGGACTAAGATAGTTGTTTCGCTTGGAAAAATGTCCCTGGCAATCATATCTGTATAACCGAAACGGATTTGCTATACAACGGATTACAAAGACGGTACTTCCCCGCTCCAAGTGTAGTTCTCCTATAAATCGACGAAAGATTAAAGGATACCGTTGAGATTAGTCAGCATCAAACTTCATGGTTTTTACATTTTTGGTACGCTTGCCGCACAGTTGCCAAGTTTGTGGTCTACGAGAATTTTACGTGACAGAGAGCGGAGTGGCATAGGACATGAGATTTTCGACGACATATTTTTGAAAAGTGGGAGAACATTGACCGGGGAGGCCCCACCACCGCCATAATTCGCCATTGAGCAACTCGAGTTTCAGCTGGAGAGTTGCCGTTGCCAGTTATACTAACAAGCGAGGCGACTATCTCAGTCCTCACGAGTAGCAACGCATCTACGTACGAGCTCCAAGAGGACTTTAGTTTATAGAAAAATATAGTTTTCAGATTTTATATAATTATGCATAGATTGCAGTGTTTGATCGACACAGTCGGTGACAATCGCTATTCAACATAATAATGCATGCGGAATCCCTTTACAATGTTTAAGTTAGGCTTTTATTATAATTAGTTTTAAGGTTGTCATTATTGTAATTAAAATGAAAATAAATTGATATCAATACTAAAATAATGAACCTTATTTGAGATTTAGGTACAGCCCTAAACCTCGCTCTCCTCTCCGCAAGTTCGGGTAACTCGATTGATCATACTAACTAGTTCACTACATTTTTGTGATTCAACTTCGCTTAGTGTGCTCCATTTTTAATGGAATACAATACATATAACATTTATTTATTGATAAGAAATACGGTTTTTTACGACTTATACCAATTGCCATAAACATAAAAAAGGAAAGCGCAAAGAGAAAAAAAGCAGGTAAATATTCTATAAATTAAAAAAAAATATATATTGATACATTCGACCATGCATCGGGACTCGCTATTATCGATTTTTGATTGTCGATATTTCGATTGCAACTGGTTGGCAATATCGAAAACCAAAAATTGATAATCGTGAATACTACTATTAAAAGTACTATTAACAAACTACTATAACGCTATTAACAAAGTGAAATTATAAAAGATGGTTATAAAAATTTAAAGGAGGTAGAGCCGATAGAGCTCGCCCGGGGCGGCACCACCGCCATCCTCATGACCCGCCGTAAAGCAAC